>SNQJ01S0108808.1:0-29353 GCA_010110895.2 Picea sitchensis
AGCTCGGGGGTGACCTACTGTTGAGCTGATGAACAGTGTGGTCTAAGGCTGGGAGGTTTGTGGAAGGCCTGCACTTGGTTGGTGATTTCTCCAGCTGATAAAAGATAAGTATTCTAAATTACGTTTTAACACATTTGGCATGACTGTGTTGTTCATGTATCATGTTTTCCACTGTGTAAAAGAGTTACTGTTGAATGATATGGAATGTTTAATTATAGCAATAACCAGATATGTTTCACTTTGTATTTTAAATGTGTTTAATTCTGTTAAATGCATGTGCTCATAAGGTCAGTACAAATTATGTAATCATTCATGTATAGAATGGTAAACTGAGAGGTTGGAAAACATGGGTAGTAAAAGGGTACACTACAAGTGGTTGCATGGGATCTTCTGCATAAGTCAGATCTACAAGAAATATAGTGTTGGTATACTTATCATTGATACTTCTTGTTGAGGCACATATTGTATTTCTTGGCATATGGCTAAGGGTTTTTGTGGTATATAGTTGAGAGCTTGTATTGGTTGATGTATTGAGAGGATGAATATCAGAAAGGGTTTGAATTCTAGATCATGTGAGGATTATTATACTTATTCATGATTACACACACTTATGGAACATGACTAGAGAGAGCTATGTATGAGGATGCATGCACATGGTACAAATACAGTCTAGATGCAGTGACATGTTACAGATCTATGTGAAAGAAGTTTCACAGGGTCAGAAGTTTTCAAGAGAAAGGAAACCCTCAAAAGGTATATGCAGGTTGCATAATAGTTTGGTCCCGTACATACACGGGCTTCATAACAGATAAGGCGCGTACATACGCATGCTGTAACACTACAAGTCACGTACCTGTTGTATTTTTGTTGATACATGTTCAGTTTTGGTACAGATTGATTACATGGAAGTTGTATAGGTTGGATGCAGGTCAGTGGTACAAGTTGATACAGTTGTACATTGGTATATCTCATAGTGATAGTGTGATAGTGGTTCCATCATTCTACTTCTACTTCAGGGTGGTTGGATGGGGCAAGGACTGGTGGTTGTAGCCACCTTCCGGTTGTCGCTGGAGAACATAGGGGATTGTAGCCTCCTTCTGGTTGTAGCCAGAGAATTGGGGAGTTGGAGATTCCCTTAGGTTATAGCCTGAGAAACTAGGGGGTTGGAGCCTCCTTCCAGTTGCAGCTGGAAAACAAAGGAAGTTGGTGCTTCCAATGAATGCAATTCTTCAAGTCATATAAGAAAAAGTGTTTTTTGGTTTTCTCCCACGTTCGGTTTCCTCGTAAAACCACTGGTGTACTTTGTATGTGTGTGATTGTTCATTCATTCATTGCTTATTTACTCTATAACTATTGGATGATAATGCTACATTGATATAACACTTGTATTTTTGGAGAAAAAGGATTATATTTCTCTATTACTTATTCACCCCCCCTCTCAGTAATCCAACAATTGGTATCAGAGCAGGTTCCTTCAGAAATCAGTTTAACCACTGAAAGGTAGATCATGGAGAGAAAAAACTTATATAAAAGTGGAATACCACAGTTTGATGGATAGAAGTATGCATTTTGGAGCATAAGGATGAAAATATATATACAGGCACAGGGATTTGAAATTTGGCAATCAATTGTAGATGGATACACAACACCAGCAATTCTGCCAACATATGACAAAGCAGTGAAACTCGGTCAGAATAATTCCAAAGCCACAAATGCACTTATGAATGGTCTTAGTGAAACGGTATTCACCAAAGTTGCACATTGTAAATATGCTAAAGAGATTTGGGACAAACTTCGAAATATTTATGAAGGAGATTCAAAAGTCAAAGCAGCAAAGCTTCAAACTTACAGAGGTCAGTTCGAACAACTTAAGATGAAGGAAGATGAGAATATTGCAACTTACTTTTTACGAGTTGATGAAATAGTAAATGCAATCACGGGATTAGGAGAAGAAATCAAAGAATCTGTAATTGTTCAAAAAGTACTAAGATCTCTTCCTATGAGATTTGACCCTAAGATATCAGCACTAGAAGAAAGAGCAGATCTAAACTCAATAAGCATGGATGAATTACATGGAATATTCACAGCATATGAAATGAGAAATGAACAGGAAAATCCAAATATAAAAGAAGCATCCAAAAAGTCAAAGCAAAAGGGAAAGAAAAAATAAGAACATAGCAACAGCAGTGACGTCTCGAAAGATGATGAATAAGTGGCCAACTTTGTCAAAATATTGAACAAGGGAACCAATGGCAGGTATAGAGGTAAGCTTCCTTTGATTTTTTTTAATTGTGATGGTATTGGTCATTTTGCTAACAAATGTCCTCATAAGAAAAAGAGAAATGGTGAAGATTACTCAAATAGAAAACAAACATTTAAAGGAAAAAGAACCACAAAGAAAACTTTCAAGAAAATCTTATGCACCAAAGAAGACATCTCATCATCAAATGAAGATGAAGCCAGTGACAGTGAGACATAAATAGTTTGATTCGTGGCAGTAGAAGACTCTGATAACGAAGACTCTGAAGAAGAATATGAAGAAGCCAAAATAGTTTGGTGAAGATGTCTGCAATATGATCATGTGTAGGAAGGTACTGCATGTGCACTATTTTCCTCTGCATCATATCTCTGATATACGAATATTTCATCTCATCATGTTTCGATCCATCAGGAAACAGTAGGTTTTCAAGGAGATTTTTACATGGCTCTTGGTTATCATCATAGGATCCATATCATGATCAAGTAAATCTATCAGAAGCTTGTGAATTCATACTGCTTCGCACACCCAATGGTACATACTTTTCTTTTGTGTTATTCAAGGCCACGGAGATTTCGTTTCTTGCTACATCAGGAAACCATGTAAAACTGCATGGTAAAACATCAACCGGATGTTCTCTTCCGATCCACTGTACTTTCTTCTCAATCTAAATCGACATATCCTGCAAACTCAAGTTCACACTGGAGGCATATCTCAGGCCATATCCAATTGTGCCTCATATATATCATAATACTTTCTTTACTGCTATCCAGTGAGTCTGTCTCGGCTGACTCATGGATTGAATAAGAACATCCACTGCATAGCATGAATTTGATCTGGTGTTAATCAAATACATCAATGATCCAATCAGATGAGGATCAATCTTGTCTGAATCATCATCATTCATTTTATTCAAATCCATCACGGTGGTTTTTCATTCTGTCATAATGAACTTCTTTAATATTCCCACTGTATATTTTCCTTGACTCGGGAAAATCTCATCGGTCCTATGTCATACTTCTTGTCCAATAAGTAGTGCATCATACTCATATCCTTCATCTTGAAATCAGAAGTCAAAGCTAACTTGTATCCAACAAGGCTTTCTGAATAAGTCATCAAAATTAGGCTCTCATTACCAACACTGTAATAATATAGGTTTTAATCAGCAATACTCTTGTTGAAACCCAAACTCATCAAGAATCCATCCATCTGATATAGTTTCCAACTCATGGATGGTAGTACGGATGGAAGTGTTTTAGGATTACTGGATCAAGTTTCTCAACATAGACAACTCCCTCTGTTTGTGAGAGTCCTCTGGCTATAGATCTTGTTTTTTATTTCTAAACACTTCCATCAGTTGCATGTTTGATCTTATAGACCCACTTGGAAGTTACTACAGACTTCCCTTCTGGTCCCCGAATAATACCTTAAACGTCATTTTTGTTTTTAAGATATACTGGTATTCTTTTGTTATGGCATCTTTCCATACTTTTTCACATGTTGCTTCTCTAAGACAAGGAGGCTCAGCATCAATGGAATGGCTCATCACTGAAGGATATCTCAAGAATCTACTTTTCTTTCTCGGGATGTGCCTTGATAGGCTTGTGTGTTTCTCTGCCTCTTGCAAAGTGAGTCTAGGTAGGCCTTTTATGACCTACAAAAATATCTCTGAATATATCAACTATAATAAATGGATCAATTGGAATAATGTTTGTCTCCCTCTGAACTGCTGAAGGGGGAGAAGGTATTGTCTTACTGTCAATCTCCATCTGAGATTCTCTGGATCTTTGAAAGGCTATCTCTTCTTCAAGGACAATGTCTCTGCTTGTTCTCGCATAATGAAACATTTAAATATGGTTTGGACTCCCATACCAGGGATAATGGTCCAATTATTTGAGAGCTCCCATATTAGGGATAATATCCTTCATTTATTTGAAAAATGAAATCAACTATAAAATTAGAGATCAATTGATTTACCTAGTTTGTAGTCATGTTTTTAGAGGAAGTACTTCTCCTCTCCCTTCTCTTCATTCTTTTGAGGTGGATCTGGATCAATGTCAGCGGTAGAAGCATATTGTCTTCCCTTCTTCCTGGTTGGACAGTTTCTAGCATAGTGTCCATAATTGTCACATCTGAAGCACTAAATTTCTAAAACATCTCTTCTTTGATAACTAGGTTTTAATGAAGACTTTTCACCTTTAAATGTTTACCTGAAATTTATTTTGAATTTTCCTCCTTTCTTTGTGTGAAGTGTGAGAGCATGATTTTCTTTTGAGGAATCTTCCACTCCTCTATTTTTAAGTCTATGTTCTTCTTGAGTACAATATGTCCATAGACGATCAAAGGTTGGTAGAGCTTCTCTTACACTGATACTCTGAAGGAAAGGCTCCCGTGATTTTGGAATATTCTGGAGAGTGGTTAAGACAAGTTCTCTATCAGACATGATTTCCCCGATGGTCTCTAGTTGTTTTTTAATCTTTGATAACTTCATGAAGAAGATGGAAAATGTGTCACCTTTTGTCATCTTCGTACTTTTAAGTTGTCTCTTTAAGGTAAGATCTCTAAGGGTATTGTCACTTTCAAACATTTCCTTCAAAGCTTCATACATCTCATAGGTTGTCTTCAGGTTGGCAATGCGAGGTAAGAGGTGATCTCTTATTGAGTAGATAATTAATTTTCTTGCTTTGACATCTTCTTCATTTCTTATCTTTTTCTCTATATCTGTAGTTGTGTCTGGTAGGGTTTTAGTTACCACATCCAAGAGGTAATTTTCAAGGGTGACTTGAAGCCTTGATTTCCAAGAGCTGAAGTTGCTTGCTCCATCAAGCCTATCTTCTAATAATGTTAGGTTCTTCATTTGATTGGTTTCTTGAAATTCTTGCCAAATAGATTTTGAAAACCTAATGATTAGGTTGAATTAGAAACCTTGGATTATATTGGACTTATGATTGCCAATAATCAACTTGATAGTGTCACATAGATGCTTGTTGATTTAGGAGAATGTTTCTTATGGAATCTAGAATTAATATTATGCAGGAAATTTCGGCACCCTTGAAACCCTAGGGCCAAAAATCAAAATTTCTCGGAATTTCACTTTGAGAGATTTTGGATATGCGCTAGAGGAGGCCATACTCTTCAAAGCCAAAATTATCCCCAACATCCAAGTATTAAGGGATGAATCACCACTAAGAGGAGGGTCGTACAGAATTTTCTGGAAACCCTAGAAGGGTCGTACAGTTCTGCAAAAGGTGAACTAAGACTTGGTGGATGCTTATGCCATGGGTTCTTACAAGACCTAAGCTCTAATACCATGTTGATTTTTAGATATTCAAGGTTAAGCATGAAGTTCATTCCATTTTTAGCATTTAACCATAACCAATTTTGTAGCAATCAAGATCACAAGAAGAAGCACCATGCACAAGAACACAAGAAGTATCCTGGGAAACCCTTCTTAACAAGGGAAGAAAACCCAGCCAAATCCTTTGCTATATTCTTCAAGAGAAATACCTTCACCACCAAGAAATACCTAGCACACAAGAGGGTGCTCAAACCCTAGAAGACTAGTGCCCACGAGAGGTCCGCACTTTTCCCAAGAATATGTACTTGCTGAAATTTCCAAACTCATGTGAAAGATATGATTCCTCAATGGGGAATCTTCCTTTACTTATATTAGACTTGTCCTATCAACAGAAGTGTCTATTGGCACAACAGGGCCAACCTCTCTAGCTCACATTATAATTAATATTAACTAGATTAATTATCTTTAAAATTTATTACTAATCACATTAAGGTGGGGTCGACTTGTACCCTTTACATTACAATTAGGGTTACATGAAGGTCTGACTCTTGAACAATATAGCAAGGGATATGATACACCCACTAGTGCTCATACACTAGGGGCACATCCATAGGGATGTCCATATATCTGTCTCACTACATTACACAGAAGAACCGTATCTTCACACATTTACCTGTGCTCGTCCACAGGGACGTCCACTCTACAGATATTCTTTCCCATTGCCTCACACAGGAGAATCATCTGGATTTTCGTGTCAACTCTGTTGCTGAGAGGAGGCTAATAAATTATATTCATTTATGTTCACATGATGATGCACCCAACACTTTGGGATTTCACATGTTCACCTTGTGCTCAACCACAGGCATGTCTAATTCAACAGATTGCCTTTCCCACTAGATAATCATCTGGAGTTCTTCTCAACTCTTTGAATGGAGGAGGTCATCTCTACGTTCCAAATCTATCTCAGGTAGGAACCACGTACCCTTCTTAGGGGATTTATATAAGGTTTGTAACTTGGAGAAAGACTCACATAGCTGCAATGATCCACATCTCACAGGTTTGTAAGCTAGAGAATGTCTCAGATAGTTGCAATCATCAACCCTTGACTCATACATGCCCTAGTATTTCCTTTGTTGTTGGTATTGTTGCTCGGTATATGAAAACACCCCATGAAAGCCATTGGAAAGAAACTAAAAGGATACTTCAGTATGTCTGGGATACAGTTCAATTAATGATACATTATAGTTCACAGGGGACTCCTTTATTGGTTGGTTTCACTGATTCAGATTGGGCCGAAAACCCTGATGATGGGAAGTCTACTACATGTTATGTTTTCAGCCTTTGTTTAGGACCTATCACTTGGGCCTATAAGAAAAAACATTCTATTGCACTTTCTTTAGTAGAAGCAGAGTACTGAGCAATGATAAATACAAGTCAGGAAGCCTTGTGGCTTCGACAGATCCTTTTAGAGTTTGGATTTCAGAGACAACATCTGACTAAATTTTGGTGCGACAATCAAAGTGCTATCAATCTCACCAAATACACAATTTAGCATCAACAAAAGAAACACATTGAATTACACATGCACTTCATCAGAAAGCTCATTCATGATCAAGTTATTGAAGTTCTCTTTTTCCCTACAGAAGATCAAGTTGCAAAAAAATTCACAAAGTCTCTTACAAAAGCGAAGTTTTCCAAACTTCAATATATGTTAGGAGTTAAGGAAGTTGTCACTAAATGGGGAATAGGTTCTAATGCATCCTTCCTTCTCCTATTGTGTCACTATTGTAAATCTTTCAATCCTATCCCAAGTTGTTCTTAAGGGGGGTGTTAGGATATTTAGACACTTAGGAGTTATTTAAGATCTACTTGGTCTAATGTGTCATTAGGTAAAAATGTGTTTCTTAGTGTGTTTCTTTAGTATGCATTAGCATGCATTTGTAGTTAGGAAATACGACGGTCACAATATGTTCCTGGCATAGAATGATCCGATGGTTCATATTCTCCTCGATCTTAATGACTACATTGATCCGTGGCTTAACACCTGATTGGCCCATGATCTTTATTTAAAGAGCATGGAGGGTCATTTTTCGATGATCGATTGTGAGAAACTCTCTTGTAAAATCTCTCTATAATATTTTTCTTTTGTATTAATAAAATTCTCCAAGTAGCCACGTCAGTGTGTTGATCTTTAATCTGGTTGTGTGAGTGGTTAATGAAGGTGTTCGTCCTCTATTGGAATACCTGTGTTTTCAAACATGGTGTCAAATCCCCATGGTATCGATGTTTTGATGTGTTAAAACCCTTACGAGGAAACATCCACAGCCCCATCCAACGCGACCACTTGGATCAGTTTATTAATGCAAAAGAAAAAGATTACAAAGATATTTTACAAGAGAGTTTCTCACAATCGATCATCGACAAATGACCCTCCATGCTCTTTAAATAGATATCATGGACCAATCGGGTGTTAATCCACAGATCAATGTAGTCGATGATCGATTGCGAGAAACTATCTTGTAAAATCTCTCTGTAATTTTTTTCTTTTGCATTAATAAACTGCTCCAAGTGGCCACGTTGGTAGGGGTTGTGGATGTTTCCCCGTAGGGGTTTTACCATGTCAAAACATTGATATGTTCATATTTGATATATTTTTGTGAGTGGTTACTGAAGGTTTCCGTCCTTTTTTGTAATACTTATGTTGTCGAACAAGCCCCTTTTGAGTTTGTCTACGGGTTAGAAGCACGCTTACCTATAAACCTCCAGATTCCAGCACTACAAATACCCCAACAATTTTCCATAGATAAAGAAGCATTGCAAGGGAGAATTGATCAATTCATGGAATTAGATGAAACTTTAAGAATGGCCTTTGATCAAATGACAAAGAATCAAGAAAAGGTGAAAGGGACATTTGATCGCAAGGCGAGGCAAAGAGATTTCAAGAAAGGAGACCAAGTCTTAATGTGGGATAAGAGGAGAGAAAAACCTGGAATGCATAAAAAGTTTGATAGTCTTTGGTTGGGGCCCTACAAAATAGAGGAAATATCTGGGCCAAACTCCTTTTACTTGTCCATGACAGAAGGGAGGAGGATGCCACTACCAGTGAATGGATCTCTCCTCAAACATTATTACCAAGGCGACACTTGACTTCTTCAGGGCCCATGCCCTAGATAAGTAGGTAGGTCATATTGCTTTCATTTCATTTGCATATTGATTGCTCATGTTGGTTTAGATGCATTTCATTTTTCATTTTTCTCTACTTGCATATTGATTTCATGCTTAGTTTAGAATTTTTTGAAAAAAAGGTAAAATTTTATTTTCTAGATTAGTTTCATTTTTTTATTTCGATGCATATGTATGAAGGGTGATAGAACCACCCTAGATTTTACAGTGTGATGTTTCGGTGTAAGCACAGGCCTACCAGGAGATGTTGTGGTTCTCATGCACTTTACGACAAGAACATGTCCCCAAGTAGGAGCTAGATGTTATCCCCAACTTCTAGTGATAACTAAGGAGATGATGTCTCGAGGCCCTCATATTGCATACATGGAGTACCGAGAGACAACTTGACCAACAGTGTCCACTTGCACAGACAAACACCCACCTCACCACCACAACTCCAAGTTCGTGAGGACAGTATCCACCACATTATTTGGCCTCCAGAAGACATTGGGTCTTGCTCCATGAGGTACAAGTCAGGCATTATGGTGAGTGTCATTTCAATATTTGAGGCATTTGAGTTTGTTGCATCTATTACTACTTTTGATTATGTGATGTTTTTTTGGACATTATTCTCTCTACCCTATTTCACTTTGGTGGTTGACATTGTGCCCTAGTAAGTGGGTCACCTTTAGGGATAAGGATGCTACTGGGAGGTCCTCTTGATGAGTCATCGTTCCATTCCCAACCATACTTGTCACTTTCCACAATTTATTCCCTCATCTCCTTGTCTTTTGGGATTTTTGGGTGTACTGACCCAAGAAGAGGTTGCCCCTCATNGACACTTGACTTCTTCAGGGCCCATGCCCTAGATAAGTAGGTAGGTCATATTGCTTTCATTTCATTTGCATATTGATTGCTCATGTTGGTTTAGATGCATTTCATTTTTCATTTTTCTCTACTTGCATATTGATTTCATGCTTAGTTTAGAATTTTTTGAAAAAAAGGTAAAATTTTATTTTCTAGATTAGTTTCATTTTTTTATTTCGATGCATATGTATGAAGGGTGATAGAACCACCCTAGATTTTACAGTGTGATGTTTCGGTGTAAGCACAGGCCTACCAGGAGATGTTGTGGTTCTCATGCACTTTACGACAAGAACATGTCCCCAAGTAGGAGCTAGATGTTATCCCCAACTTCTAGTGATAACTAAGGAGATGATGTCTCGAGGCCCTCATATTGCATACATGGAGTACCGAGAGACAACTTGACCAACAGTGTCCACTTGCACAGACAAACACCCACCTCACCACCACAACTCCAAGTTCGTGAGGACAGTATCCACCACATTATTTGGCCTCCAGAAGACATTGGGTCTTGCTCCATGAGGTACAAGTCAGGCATTATGGTGAGTGTCATTTCAATATTTGAGGCATTTGAGTTTGTTGCATCTATTACTACTTTTGATTATGTGATGTTTTTTTGGACATTATTCTCTCTACCCTATTTCACTTTGGTGGTTGACATTGTGCCCTAGTAAGTGGGTCACCTTTAGGGATAAGGATGCTACTGGGAGGTCCTCTTGATGAGTCATCGTTCCATTCCCAACCATACTTGTCACTTTCCACAATTTATTCCCTCATCTCCTTGTCTTTTGGGATTTTTGGGTGTACTGACCCAAGAAGAGGTTGCCCCTCATTTCATGGGAAGAAGGGGATGAAGGCCCAGAGGCTTGTAGCTTGAAAAAGATAAAATCCAAACCATTAACCTTATAGATGTCTTCCCAGGGATCTCGAGGACAATGAAACATCTCTCATAAAAAATTGATGGGACCCGTGAAAGAATAACTAATAACAAATGTTAATCAGGGAGGGGCATGTGTGGGCATTGTAGAAGCCCCATGTTGGCTTCAACCTGGAAACATCCTAAAAGAATTAAAGGAAATAAAGCAATAAACCTTCATAGCTTGGGGTGGTTACCTTAATCTACTTCTCTTGGGCTTGGAAAAAGGTTGCATTGAAAATGAAGGTGCAACACACCCTCTACAAAGACAGCCATAAATGAGACACTATGTCCCCTTGTATGTCATGAACCCCATGCCCAAAAGTCTTCCCCTCATCCATGACACCTCATCCACATGACTTAGTGGGAGGTCCCCTCGGGAAACACCCCTAAACTTAAAGAATGATTCACCCAATAGGTCGCTTTTTCAACCCTCCCATACCTAAACTTGGAAAATTGCTTAGGATCTTTGAGCATTAGTTTATTTTGATGAGGTGGTTTGGATGTACTTGCTTATATGACACTTTTATTGATTTGATTTACTTATCATGATGCAGAACCCAACTGGTGGACAATTTTGGAGGAACAAGCCTAGCTTGGGCTTCCATGGGGCTTGAGGTCCACAAGTTGGATGCCAAGGGCCCACATGACGGATCACTAATACATGCCTTTGGAGGCCTAGATGACACCTTGGAGGATCTTACTCAACCCCTTCATGCCAAACTATTTGCTTGAAAGAGGAAAAACGTCACCTTCTTGGAGCTTGACGTCACACATGGGCTAGGATGTTGTGGTAATGTCACACTTGGCACTTTGATGAGGATCTGCACCTTCATTTAGTGGAGATAGGTCCTAGTGCCTTGGAAGATGGCTTTTGGAAGCCCAAATTCCCTTATCCAATCTCAACGACTTGCCAAAAAAGGCCTAAAGGGGTGACGTATTTCCTTTTAGGGCTTCTTTCATGTGCAAAAGTATGAATTAAATAATATTATTTTGTAAAGGGGAAATATTAGGGTTGTTGACCCCTTGTCTTGTGGTTTACCCTAAATTATGTGGACAAATATGTTTAGAACATTTTGTATAAATAACGATCATTTGTATCTCATTTTCATATAGCTCTCCCATTGTGAGAAGCCTTCCTAGCTGAAATTTGCACCCTCTTTGGGAAATCTCTATCTCTTGTGTTTTTGTTATGGTTTATTCATGCTATTGGTGGAAGAAGTGGTGTGCTACCTCTCTTGGAGCTAGTTTCTTTCATTTGTAGTGGATTTATCTTGGTAAAAAGTGTTGATGATTGCAGTTTCATGAGACATCCTCCAGGATACGTTCTCCTTTGTGACTAAGTTGAGTCAACCTGAGAGGGAGACTGGTGTTGGTCATACCCACATGATGGGGCATCGTTCTACTCTGTGTGAGAGTTGAGTCATCCCCCAGTGGTTGGGGCATTGTTCGCCTCTAGAGAGTTGAGTCATCCCCCAGTGGTTTGGTGTGCACATGTGATGGGTGTATCGTTCTCCTCTGTGTGAGAGTTGAGACGATGTGGTACTCCAGATGATTCTGTTGAGTATGACATCCACATGGTTGAGCATAGGTGGATGTGTCCCTAGTGGTTGATCACTAGTGGAAGTGTGGATCCCTTGCTATATTGTCTAAGTGTAAGATTTACTTGTAACCCTAATTGTGTTGTAAAGGGTACAAGTCGGCCCCACCATGTAAAGATAATTAATATTGTGTAATTATTAATTATATTTATTATATTATTAAGTTGTACAGGTCGGCCCTATTGTCCCAATAGAAACACCTTTTGTTGTTTCATTTATTGTATAAATAAAGGTGGATCCCACTCACTCAGTGTGTCATCTTATGATTTCAGAAGTTGAGGTATGAAATTATGAGAACTGTTGCTCACACTTTTCTAAGAGCTAGTTTTCTTAGTCATAGAAACAACCTTTTGTATGCTAGGTTTGGTAGTGGATGGGGGATCTTCTCTTGAGAATATAGCAAAGGATTTTTGGGTTTTCTTCCCTTGTGTAGAAGGGTTTACCAGGATATTTCTTGTGTTATTTTGCATGGCACTTCATGTGATCTTGGTTTACTGCAGCTGTAGCTAATGTATTGTTGCAGTGTTTATGGTTCAAGTAATGCTAAACAGAAAATGAAATAAACACATCTGATTGAACCTAGCTTAGAGAAAAATCAACATGGTTTCAGAGCGGTTCCTGAAGATGACCAATGCATAGTTTGAAGGGAGGTCGTGGAGGTTAAGGGTTGATAAAACCCCATCGTTGGTATGAAGAAAGAGGGTCGGACCTCTCCTTAAAGCTTATGTGGTAAAATGTGAAGGGGTCAGACACATGTAATAAAAGTTGGAGCTAACCACAAGCTTGATTGAGGGCATAGAGTTGGCCACAGACTTGATTGAAGGCATAGAAGGTTGGCAACAGGTCTCTAGGGCTTCCGCAAAAGACCCTAATAACAGTTTGTCCAAAGATAGGGTGGTCGCAGGCTTTTGAGGTTGTCACAGCCCGAAGAACCCCTAACTACAGACCTAAAACAATATTGCAAACAAATTTTCTGAGGGAGATCTGAGGTCTTTCCATAGCTAAATTTCAGGTGCATACTCAAACAATAATGAAGTTTGTCAGCAAACTACAAATCTTATACAAGAGTATTTTTGGGCACAAATTTAAGGACTAATTTAAGCTAAATTTAAGGACTATCCTGAGGTATTATAGGCCTGTTCTTGGGAATAATTCCTTAGGAATGTAAGCAAATCTCAATGTTGTTCTAGGTGTTTTTTCTGAGGCAATAAGGCAAGATTGAAGCCTGGTCTAAAATATGTTCTTCAACATTGATAAAAGTCTATTTTTAGAGCATAATTTTGGAGTGAATATCAGGGTTGTTACAGAGTTATTGCAACAAGTTCTAGACCTACTATTTTGTGTAGTTTCAGAGTAACCTTAGGCAAGGTCTATGTATTTTGGCATCCATATTAAGCATGTCATAGCTCTGACATTGAGGGCACATATACGAGTAAGCTAAGAGGAAATTTTGAAGCATACCTAAGGTTGTTCTGAGGAAAGGAACTTCTAAGGCAAGTTAGGCCTACCTTGAGGCCTATTCTGAGGCAGCCTAAATGATGTTTCAGTTCTTTACATCTATGTATATGGTGTGGGCACTTATTACAAATAGTTCTCTATCATATAGTAAAGGAGAAAGAGGACATGATAAAAGATTGTATTTTAATTATGGATGTGCTCCAGTTTTCCAAAGGGTGTGCTCCAAAGTGAGATGTGAAGATACGAGGTTGGGTGATAATTTTGGGTGAGCTATGAAGATGATGTGATAGATGACACATTTGCAAAATTATCAAACATGAAGTACTATCCAAATAATGAAAGCTTGAATACTGTGATATCTAGTAATGTGCAAAGAAAGCAACAATAGCCACCTCAAGAGAAGTCAAGGAATGCAAGCAAGAACGACAAGGAGTTCTTATTTATCTCAGCTTTCTCAGGAGGATTGAAAGCAAGATTGAGCATGATTGCAGACTCAGGCAAGTCTAGTACTACATTCCTTATTTGATTTCATTACTCTGTAGTTGTTTTCATTTTGATAATGAAGGGTAGTATCCACGGTGTGGGAGCCCTCGTGACTTGGACCATTATCCCTAGTATGGGAGTCCATCTTTTATTGGTTGGTTGTTATCCTAGTATAGGAGGCCATTTTGATTGTTATCCCTATGGGAGGCCATCTTGGTTATTATCCCGATACAGGAGGCCAAATTTTCTTATTTAATTATTGGAGGACCATGATCCCTGGTACAAGAGTCCAATTTTTCTTGGTTGGTTATTATCCTAGTACAAGAGGCCATTTTGATTGTTATATGTTGGTTACTCGCTTCCCTTCTCTGGTTGTCTATGTTATTGACCCAGGGTTCATGTCATTTGGGGTTCCAACAAAGCCTCTAAAACTATCGGCCCTCCTGGTAAACTAGAAGGCAACATAGCGCCTAGAAAGCGCTGCGCAGTCTCACCCGAGATAGCTTTAAAGGGGTGGTTGTAAGAATCAAGTGTTTATAGCCTAGGACAGAGTAGGGGATAGGGGTTTCTCGGATAGGGTCAAATACTAAGATGTAAGGGAGAGTACTTATTCCTTGGATTCACATACGAATATCCCACAGTTTAATTAAAGTTAAGTATAAGAAAATTCATAAGAATGTATTAACTCATTCATCAATTTTAACCATCAATTGTTGAAAGAAAGAAGAATCATGCATACATTTAACATGTTACACGAGAGTTACCATGGTTCACCCCCTCCTGGGCTACGTCCACAAATATTTGTCTCTTGGCTCTTGTATTATGATAGTTATGCATTTCCGGCACCTCGCACTTAGAATTCTCCACAAAACTAGGTAAGATCTATGTGAGGTGAACTAGATCGCACCAGGCTCCACAATCTGTGGTCTAATCCTCAGATCTACCTCTCCTTGGGTATCCTTTTCTCAATAGCTTACAGAATCGGTTCGTACTGTTCATAATGTTACAGAGAATCGCTAACAATTACTAACTAACAACCCTATATGATACTTTCATATCTATATTTATACATTTCGGGCTCTTCAGCCTTTTACAGAATATTACAAAAACCCTAACCCTTCTTACATTAGGTCTTTCTCCCATACGTGTGTTGCTCCTCCTCCAGCTATCGCTTTCCTTTGTGCATGCTTTCTTGCATGCATGCGTGTTTCTCTTCTACCAGTTGTTACCTCAGTTTTTTGCATGCTTTCTTTCCCACGATCATTCTTCTTTCCTCTTCGGCCTGGTTCCAACAGGCCCCCAAAACTGACATGTGACTCGTCCTGATTCACCTAGTTTCTTTGTGCTTTCTTGATCTCCTTGGTGATCATCTAGAACTGTTCCTACAACTTTGTTGCTTTTCTCAGTGCCTACGCGATTTTCTTCTTGATGGTGTCGACTGTCTAAGCTGCCACTTCCTCTCTCATCAGTCATGCACATTCTAGTTGAATCTATGATGTCCAGTTTCTGGATTCTTCTACCTGTGAAAGTACTTCTGCTACCCGTTCCTGCAACGGTTCTATTTGATCCTGATGCTCATGTTTCTGTGTTTGCGCAGTGATAAGTTATCCTTGTATCTTCTTCAGCTCTTGCATTCCCTTGAATCGTTCTAGGATTGGTATGGTCTTCTTTCGCTGCTTGAATTCTTGGATCGTTGCATTGATCCTCTCCTCCTCCTTGTCCTAGTGTTGGACTTGTGGATCCTCTTCCAGCCTTGTCCACAGTTACGCTGCTTTATCCAGCAAGTTGGCTGCCGTGCTGACCTATTTTTCTAGCTCCTGCAGCTGCATTGTTGCTTCCTGCTTCCTTTGCTCCTTCACTGCTGGTGGAGTTGTCGGTATAATATGTCCGCGGAGAGTCTCGATCTCCTTTTGATACTGATCAATTGCCTGCACAATCTGGTCGATCTTCTCTACGGCTGGGAGTTCATTTCTTTGCGCAGTAGTTGGAAGTTTCCCAAAAAAATCTTCCACTCTGCGTTCCATCTCATTTTTGCGTTCTTTCTCCTCCTTGGTTTCTGATTGGGCCTATGCGCAAACTGTTTCAAGTGCTTCCCGCTTATTTGTTGCTTGTTGTAGCTCGACTAAGTTTTTATGTGCTCGAGCCTGCATCTCGTGGTCGACGCTAAACTGTAGTTTTTGTAATGCTTTTGATGGCATCTGTGTTAAGACCAATTGGATATGATCCAAATCCTTCAGTGGTGTTTTTCCCACAATTTTATCCATTCACAGCATGCTAGGCTTTATGTAGACTGTGGAATGTGCATGTGGTATCGGAAGAACTGGGTCGCGTTCTTCTACCTCCACCCTTTCTGTGGTCTGTGTGTTCGATGGATTTGTGCCTCTACTGCTACTTGTGATCTGGGCTTCCCCGAATTTCTTAAGGAGTTGTCCCATTTATGTCAGTTCCTTCTGTAGTTTGTCCCTGTGGTGTGCAGCGTGATCAAAATCTTTTGCAAGGAAGTCTTGGACCATCCTGGCAATCATCTCTCCATCATCCTCCGTGATTGTGTAGTCTGGTGGTGGTTGTTGTGCCTTCATATTCTTGCGCGCACCTGCATCCTGTATCGTTGGTCTCTTATCCCCTCTTGGTTCCTGTGTGATGGGGTTCGGTGCAGTTTCCTGTGCTCCCTCAACCGATTTCTTCTGTTCATTGGTCGGCTGGGTGGTTTTTGTCCTCCCCTTCTAGGTCCCTAGCTGATCTGAGCCGTCGTCTGCTTGAGTTGACTTGGGTTGGCCCATTCTTCATTGCTTGGGTATTGGGATTTGTGGAGGTTGTGTCTCCACCTGCACATCCCCTCCTTCTGTTGTTTGTGCCGGTACAACTCTGGGTATAGTTGGGATCCTCCATTCATCAGGCCATTCATTGATGATCATGTCGATATCACCCTCAGTGACATAATAGCACATTTGTAGCCATTGTTTATCTTGGTCCTACCTATTAGCGATGTCCCTGTATCGTGCGATAGCCTCTGGTGTTATTCTCCATGCTCGGTTGATGACTTCCTGTATCTCCCATAGGTATGCTTCGAATACAATTCCGTTCTCCTTCTTTTGCTTGGCTAGTGGCCCAGATCTCAGGACGTGATATCTTGCTCCTCCTGGCTATGGTGTGGTAGAAAAGACGACGTATTCTGGTTCTCGCCATCCCATGAAAGCTATGAGAATGATCAACCATGAGTAATGAAATATTTTACCTGCGGCCTGTGCGTTTTTGCAATCTATTTGGAACAAGTTTGATAGGTATGGCGCCCAACTCATGAAAGTGCCTTCTGCGCACTAAGTTGCAACAGCAATGACTCCTGTCGGTACTTCATCTTTGTGACATTTTCGTAGCAATTTGCAGGCTAAGATATTTGCACCCAATTGTGTCGCTGCATTGTTGATTTGTTTAATTATAATGCCTCTTGTTCCCCTGTCAGTGCCCTATCTGTTTTTCATCTCTTCTGCCAATGATTTTTCCTTGGCCTTATCGTCCAGAATCAGCGCAAGATCCATACCCCCGATGGGTAGGCATATTATCTGCATGATAAGTTCGATCGTTATGTGGATAGGTTTGTCCAGCCATATATCCCATCCATGCGTAACTGTTAATAGTTTTTTGACGCATGTCATCGCATATTGGCCTCTGCCAAAGTGTGGTATCTTCAGAAACCCTAGAATTCTTGTTATGTCCAATCCAGTGGCCCACTGATGTGGCTAAGTGATGGATTCTCTGAGTTGGTTCATGACTATTTCTGCATAAAAACCTGCGGTGCAAGCTCTGGATATTTGGTGTCATCTGCTACGTCATGGTCGAAATACTTGAGCTTCCTAACGTGACCTAATAGTTGTGGGTCCACCTGTACTCCCTCTAGTATGAGAGGTAGCACAATCTCTGCAGCCAGTTTCTTTCGAGGTGAGCTTGGTATCTAAATTTGGTCCTCCTACCGCAATGGTTTGCTCAAGGTTCCATCAGCTTCTGGTTGCTCCTTCGTCATCCATTCTACCCAAGCCATGGCCATTTCACCCGTCGGCTTGACCGAAAAAGAATCTGGGATGGGTCTTTGTGGGACGTCTGGTTGCACTTCTGCTTCCGGTTTTTGTGCACTTTTGTTAACTCCTACGACTGCTTCGGCGTTTTCTGGTGGTATTTCCTAGTGGGTTTCTTCTTCTTTGTTCTGAGGCTCATGCATTGTTGTTGGTGTATCCTGTTCCATGGCCTCTGTTTGTGGTTTTGGGGCCTCCTCAAGTATGGATGTAAACTCTACTGGAATTTCCTCTAGCGATGGGATTTCGTCAATATCGACGATTTTTGGGGGTTGTTGTTTGCTTTCTTCCGGTGGTCCTTGCGACCTTGTCTGAGCCCTGGTTGATCTGGCTATATGGCCTGGTTCTGCGAGCTTTGGTGGTGCCATAATGGTGTATGTCGAACGTTTGCAAGGTTTCAATGGCTTTGGTGAGCTCTGTGGTTTCACTATGTTCATTCTTTCCGCTATTGCTCTTTTCTTGTTCTCCTTCCGTGAATAGACTAATTTTTGTTGTGCTCATGTGTTGTATGGGCTCATCGTGAATCTTGTTGAGGACACTTCCTCCATCATGCGATTAATGCACCATAATTGTAGGTTCAATGCATCTGCAGCGGTTTCGTACATGTCATTATGCCTGCTCTGTCATCTCCAGTTGGCACGTTTAATGTGGCATCCCATCCATCCTTGCCTTGCTTTAACTCTGTTTCTTGTTGTCCTGCCAGCCTACTTTTGTCAGCTTTCCCGTTTGTTTCCTTTTTCGATATGGTCATTATCTTTTCTCTTGTTCGCTTCGTGTTTCATATGCGACTTGTCCATCATGCTTTTTTCATGCTGTTTTTTTTTTTGTTTTTGTTTTTTTTGCGCAGTGGGTGGTTGATTGTCCTTGTATAGCTTCAGTTGTCTCCCATTGATCATTCCTCTGAGGTCTACACCCATTAGATCTCTTAATTATACAACTCTTTCATCCGAGACAGATTTTACCTCGTATGGTCCTAGCCAATGCATTCTCATCTTTCCTGGGTGCTATAACGCTTTACTGTCATAGAGTAATACTAGATCTCCTTCCTTGAAAGTATTCCTCTTGATGTGGCAGTCATGCCAAGATTTGTCTCTTGCTTTCTATACTTGTTTATGGAATCCTGCCAAGATTCGGTCTTCCTCCATTAATAGTAACTAATTCAGTCTTTCCTGTACTGCGCTTGGTTCTGTCATTTGTGTAATGGTTGCTACACGTAGGTTGGGTATTAAAAATTCTAAGGGCATTACTGCTTCTTGACCATAGACTAGTTTGAATGGTGTGTGGCCAGTCAGCTTTTTACATGTGGTTCTATAAGCCCATAGTATTGTTGGTACCTTGAGATCCCAATCGTCCCTGTTGACGTTGCATATCTTTGTCAAGGTGTTTCCTAGAATTTTGTTGAAGGCTTCTACCGTGCCATTTTCCTGTGGATGATACGGTGTGATTTTTTGGTGCCGAACTTCAAACTCTTCCAGCATCGCTCGGATGGTGTTGTTTATGAAGTGCATTCATTGGTCGCTCATCAAAATTCTTGGGCACCCAAATCTAGTAATTACTTGTTCAAACAGAAAGTGTGCAACTGTCTCTGCGTTGAAATCTTTTACTGGCGTGGCTTCCGCCCATCTTGTTAGGTATTCCATCACGGTGATAATATATCTCACCCCTGTTCTTTTGGCTGGTGGGTTAATAGGTCCCACAAAGTCTATCGCCCATTTGTCGAATGCCTGAAGTGTCACTTGTGGTCGTAGTGGCATCTTGTCCCTTCTATTGGGTTTTCCTACCCTTTGACAAACATCACATTCCTGACAGTATTCTTTCAAGTCTCTGTGGATCGTTGGCCACCAAAATCATGCGCGGTAGTTTTTCCTACATAATGCCCTCCTGCTATTCCCTCGTGGGCTTCTGCTAAAATCCTTGGTCGTTCGTGGGCTAGTACGTATCTTCGTAAGATGCTATCTGCACCCATCTTGTATAGATGTCCTGCGATCAATTGATAGTCAGTTGTGCAGACTAGCAGGTTCTTCTTTTGCGCAGTGGTATATTCTTGCGGCACAGTACCTGTGCTTAAGTATTGGATGATCTCTACGAAGTAATCGTCAGCGATCTGTACTGAGAATAGTTGTGCATCTGGAAAGTTGTCTTCTAAATTCATTGGTTCATCTCCATTTGTGACCCTCAATAGGTGGTCAGGCCCTGGATTTAGTTTTGTTGGTTTAACTATTACCTCAAAGTCAAATTCTTAAAATAGTAATAACCATCAACAGATTCTCCCCCCCAACACTGGCTTGTTGACTAGGTATTTCAGGGTTGAGTGATCTGCAAACATCTTAAAGTGTTTTCCCAATAGGTAGTGTTTGTACTTCTGTAGTGCATAAACCATAGCTAGGCCTTCTCTTTCTATTGTGTTATAATTCTGTTATGAATCTGATAATTTTTTTCTTGCAAACGTTATCGGATGATCCAAGTCTCTTGCTCCTGGGTGCGCCAAGATAGCTCCAAGTGCAATCGCTAATGCATCTACATGTACATGGAATGTCTTCTACCAATCTGGAAATACCAATATTGGTGCGGTGACCATCTTTTCCTTTAGGGTATCCAGACCGTGTTGGCATTCGTCGTTCCATTGATACTTTGTATCCTTCCTTAATAGTTTTTCCATTGGCGTTGTAATCTGCATGTAGCCTTTGATGAATTTCCTGTAATATCCTGTATGTCCTAATGTCGCTCTGAGTTGGCAGACTATTTTTGGCGCTGATAGATTAACAATGACTGGGATTTTGGTCGGATCCACTAGCAAACCCTGTTTGCATACTATGTGTCCCAATAGTATCCCAAATGGTGTTCCAAATATGCATTTCTTGATATTCAGTGGTATTTGGCATAGTCTGCATCATTCTAGCATCAGCCGTAACACTTCCACATGGTTTTTTAATAGGCTATAGACCATCCAATCATCCAGGTATACTTCGAGGAATTGATGGATGAACTCCTTAAATGTTGCGATGACCACTCTAGAAAATATCGCAGGTGCATTCTTCAGTCCGAACGGCATGACTGTATACTAATAAGATCTCCATTCTATCGCGAACGTGGTCTTGTGTCTATCCTCTTGTGCTATATTAATCTGATGATATCCTGAGAATCCATCGGTAAATGATTAGGCTTCGTGGCCTCCTACGTTCTTGATTACTTCGTCCGTGAACGGCGTGGAGAATGGGTCGTGGAGGCATGCATCATTCAACTTCCTCAAGTCGACGCATATTCTGATCCCTCTTCCCTGTTTCTTGTCCTGTACTACCATCAGACTTATTCATTATGATTCTTCGATTGGTTCGATGATGCCGACCTCGAGCATCCTGTCAATCTTGTCTTTAACTTTATGTTTATATATGGGATTCAATCTATATGGTCATTGTTTAATGGGTCTCACATCAGGTCTGAGTGGTATCTTCATTTCTCCTAATTCTTCGGTTATGCCTTTCATCTCTGTAAAGGTTGTGGGAAAAATTTTGTTGTATTCGTGCAACAATTATGTGATACTTTCTAGTGTCTATTCGTCCCAGTAGTCTCCAATGCTGACCATCTTGGGCCACTCGGCGGTCCCTTTGTTAACCTTCTTTATCTTGATTGGCGCAGAGATGACCTCTAACTCTAAGGGTGGTCCTTCCACATCTCTCTCTCCTTCGACTTCTTCGATCTGAATATCACACGGATCATCTTCATCCAGAGATTCCTCCTGTACGTGGTAGCATGACAGTAGATCCTTGACTGTCTGCTTATTTCGTTGTTGTACCTCTGTGATAGTTTCTACTTCCAGTTCTTCGATGAGTATGACGTTTTTGATCTGTTTCAGGGTCGCATCCATGTTGGGGTTCTCATGGTCGAATGAGAAAGTGATCGTAAAGTTCAGTTGGAGTGTTGCCCATGTCTTGGTTCCTTTACGCAGTTCCTGGTCCGTATACCAATTCGCTAGTATGCCCTCTAAAGTATGAATGAAGTGGTGAGACCATTCCTCTGGTGACGTCATTTTCCACAGTGTTTGACATGCCTCCAAGTGTTCTGCTGGTGTGCCTAGTCTGTCATATTTTTGTTGTTTGTTACCTATCTGTTCTACGCCGAACCTTATGCGCGGTAATCGCTTACATTGGTACCAATTTGTGATAGTTTCTTTGTGTGCACCCCACCATCTGGCGGGTGTAGCCTTTAATGATAAATCCAGTGCTAGCAATCTCTGGTTTTCTAGTAGTTCGTCTTCATATTGTGTCAAGAAAGTTTCCAAATCATTTAGCTCGTGAAAGCTGGGTGATTCTCTGATTTCTATGTGAATCCACCTTACTGCGCGATTTATTCTGGCACACCTTCTTGTGGATACTTCGTGTAGTCTTTGCTACCAATTTTCTAACCCGGTGGTTAAGTCTGTTGTGCATGAAGTAATGCTCTGCCAACTAAGTACCCCGTCTGCAGTTAGGTTTATATAATCTGCATCGTGTGCAGTTGTTTTGTACAACTGGCCGATCTCTTCTAAATCCATGCAAGTGGGTTCTACGAACCTCTCTCCTTCTGATGGGTCGAGTGGGGCTATGACCCTATAGTCCCCCGACTCAAATGTCATTTTTCTAGTTTTTAAGTTAATTATGGCATGTTGTTGAACGCCCAATCCAGACCAAGTAGCGTCGGGTAAGGTGTTGTGCCATCTACTATTTCGATGACTTCAAAGTCTTCCTTAGTGCGCACCCCATCCAGGTCTACCGTCACTCCTTTTAGTCTACCTATTGGTAGGACTCTATGTTGATTTGCTAGTTTTAATTGAACCGTTGAATATCCCAGTGTAGGTTCTCCCATGCATTTCCATGTAGCTTTTGGTAGTACATTCACTTCGGATCCTAGATCTAGTATAATATCTCCCATATTGAAATCTCCAATGTTAGCATTTAATCTAAATTCCCTAGTTTTTCTTCTTCTTGTGTGTAGGTGGTTCACAGTTTTCAATTCTGGCTTCTGTTTCGTCTCGCCGCTACATTTTTCTAGGATGTTTTGCAATATTTTGACAAATGAAGGATCATTTAACATTTTGATGCATGATTGAAAAAAGTATTTGATCGTACTTAATTGTTCCTCGGGTTGTATTTGGTTGGTATGGTCCATTGATGGCGGCATTTCGTATTCTGGAGCTTCCATGCTCTGTTGTGTGGTCGGCGCAATGTTCTCCTTCTGGAATTCTTGTCGGTCTTCTGTAAAAATCTCCTTCTCCTTATGCGCATCGAACTGCTTCTTGGGGTCGGTGTTCTTCTTTACCCATTGGTTGTGCACTGGTTCTTGTTGAACTGCATCATTTCATGTTTTTGTTCCTCCTCGAGTGACTTTATTGATGTTTCGACAGTCATCCCTTGCTTCGACTGAAATCCACTGAACGTTCTGGTTATTTTGATTCCTTTTTTCCTGGATGTTTCCAAGTAATGTCAAGCAGTCCTTTGTAACGTGGTCTGATGTGTGACAATACATACAAGTCGCCGGTGGTAGTGGACACTCCCATGCATAATGTCCTGGTTGCTGGCAATTGTGACATGTGACGGGTCCTCTGCCCCGTCCGAAACCTCCTCTGGCTCACCCTGCTCCTCTATAAGTTGCGCGGTCACCTTTGGATGGGTTGTACTGTGGTCCCTAATTATACTGCGTGGTATTGTATTGGGGTTGTTCTGGGTTGTACTACGGCTACGCGTTATTGTAAGGTTGCGGCGCAGTATTATACTGTTCTTGCATCGTATTGTATGGTGTTGGGGCTTGATTGAACTGTGGTGTTGCCTGCCTAGTCATCATTTCTGCCTGTACCATGTATGCTTCTGATGTTCTTTCCCGCATCAGCTCCATAGTTCTACAATCTTTGTTGTCATGGTTGACTAACTTGCAAAAGGTGCAATATGAGGTCTTGGGGACTGTTTGATATTTCTGCATCATCGTGTAGTGGTAAGGGTCGTGACCCGATTTCTTACATATTTCACACCATAATCCTCCCTGTGGTAGTGGGTTTGGCATCCCTGTTGCCATATACTGTGCGAATGTTGGGCATTCATTCTTATGGTGTACTTCCGCCCCACAGGGAATGCACCAAACGACTTCTTGTTTGTCCTTATTCTTATTTTGGTTCAGCTGAAATGTTAAGTTCTTTAGATCCTCCTTCAGTTCTTCAATAGTCGGGTCCGTCTGCGAGTACTGATTCTCTTCCAGTTGCAAGGCTGCCTATAGAGCCTCTGCCTGCATCTGAAACTTTTGTTGTCGTAACGAATATTTTAAGTGTGGGAGTAGTGAGTTGACAAACAGGTGTCGATGTTGCATATCGGTCATAAGGTATTTTAACTTTCCTTTTAATCACTTGAATATTTGATCAATCTCCCAGACCCATTCTCCTAGTTTCTGTCTTATTTCAATCATCTCATTCATGTATTGATCCTTTGAGCTCGGCTTCTGGAACTCATTGATCAATAGTTTCTTAATGTCATCCAGTGTCCTTGTCGTTCCGAGAACATTGTTCGTGTCTAGACTCATGTACTAGTCTAGTGCACGGTCCCTTAGCGTGATCGCTAGCTGCACGAGTTTAGTGTCTTCATCAGTGATCTTCTTTGCTTCCCAGATCTTTGCGCAAATGAACAGATGATTCTCAGGGTCTTCTGCTACTTCTCCTCGAAACTCTGGTAATATGATAGTAGGATCGTGTCCTACCATTCCATTTACTAAGCTACTCCCTCCTCCGCGCAGTGTAGATACTTGACTAAGGTTGCCTGAACTGGCTCCTCCAGTTGTTTCCCTTTTTGTCAATGCACTTCCTGCTATCAGACTTCCTTCGAACTTTGGTTGTCTAAACGATGGTGTTCTTTTTGGTGTATTGGTCGCACATGGTTTTATGGGTTCCACATTGACATTAATATTCAAGGGATGGTTGTCTTCTCCTCCTGTTCTTGGGCCTCTTGTTTTCCTCTCATATGCGACGTGCAGGATTTCCTCAATCTATTCCACATCCCGAAGATCCTCTACCTCTTCCTCATCACTGGCCAACCCCTCCCTCTCGGCCACGGCTCTCTTCTTGGTATTCACCTTATATTGGTAGGGTGCTCCGCTATGCGTCATTCCTGATGACGCCAAGATCCACTTGAGTTGGTCGTCATCCATCAATATCGGGTCCAAGGGCTCCTCCTCCTTCTCTATATCATGCCATCCTTCCATTCCTCCTCTCTCTGTCAGTGCTTCCCCCCTTCCCCCATGCGCGCAGGGAAGTCTAGTTATCTGATTCCATTGTCATCACACCTTTGTTATATAGCAATATCTTGATAGAAGTATATAGTGATCGGATGTACCTACCTCTAGGTCCTCGTAGGAACTCTTGCTTGGCTACGCTGTATGACTTTGTTGTGTCTACCGCGAATTCTGTGATAAAGCCTGCCACAATACTATCAAGTCAAAAGTCGACTGTACGGGTGAACTTGTTGTTCACCTACTGCAGTTGTTGGATCTGTACTGGAGTCCAATCTAGTTGTCGAATCTGGTTCGTTGTGTGGTTGTCCTTTAACCTTAAGATCCACTCTTGTAGTAGATGCGGAAAATCACAAAAAAAAACTTGATGTAAATCCGTAAATACGTACTTATCCAGGTATTTATGCGGTGTGATCCTAGGGTTTCTATTGTCTTTCTGTGCAAACTCTAGCTCTGTGGTTCTCAACCAGCCCTCGATTTATTCTCTCTTGGTGTTCCAAGGTCTCAACATCCCCTTCTAACGGTTCATTGCTCTTCCTTCGGTTCTTTATTCATTCCCTCTCATCTACTCAGTCCTTTCTTGTTCCTCTTAACATGGCAACAAAACCATTTGTTGGTTACTCGCTTACCTTCTCGGTTTGTCTAAGTTATTGACCCAGGGCTCATGTCATTCGGGGTTCCAACAAAGCCTCTAAAACTATCGACCCTCCTGGTAAACCAGAAGACAACACAACGCCCAGAAAGCGTTGCGCAGTCTCACCCGAGATAGCTTTAAATGGGTGGTTGTAAGACTCAGGTGTTTACAGCCTAGGACAGAGTAGGGGATAGGAGTTTCTCGGATAGGGTCAGATACCATGAGCTGTAAGGGAGAGTACTTATTCCTTGGATTTACATACGAATATCCCACAATTTAATTAAAGTTAAGTATAAGAAGATTCATAACAATGTATTAACTCATTCATCAAGTTTAACCATCAATTGTTGAAAGAAAGAAGAATCGTGCATACATTTAACATGTTACACGAGAGTTACCGTGGTTCACCCCCTCCTGGGCTACGTCCACAAAGATTTGGCTCTTGGCTCTTGTATTATGATAGTTCTGCATTTCTGGCGCCTTGTGCTTACAATTCTCCACAAAACTAGGTAAGATCTATGTGAGGTGAACTAGATCGCACCAGGCTCCACGACCTGTGGTTTAATTCTCAGATCTACCTCTCCTTGGGTCTCCTTTGCTCATCAGCTTCCAGAATCGGTTCGTATTGTTCAGAACATTACAGAGAATCGCTAACAACTACTAACGAACAACCCTATATGATACTTTTGTATTTATATTTATACATTTTGTGCTCTTCAGCCTTTTACAGAATATTACAAAAACCCTAACCCTTCTTACGTTAGGTCTTTCTCCCATATGCATGTTGCTCCTCCTCCAGCTGTCGCTTTCCTTTGTGCACGCTTTCTTTCATGTGCGCGTGTTGCTCTTCTACCAGTTGTTACTTCAGTTTTCTACACACTTTCTTTCCCACGATCGTTCTTCTTTCCTCTTCGACCTGGTGCCAACATTATTCCTATGGGAGGTCATCTTGGTTATTATCCTAGTACGAGAGGCCAAAAAAGTTTTGTAGAAGCAAGTAGAGGACCTGAGAAGACATGGGATGTCTCCAGGTTAACAACAATGGAAAAGGAGGATGTTTATCCTTCAAACTTCAGAGGGAGTCAAACTATTCGAGAAGAAGGAATAAACAATACCTTCTCCCCCTTCAACAATTCAGAGGGAGACATCCATTGATCCAGTTGGTCCAATTGATCCATTTTCTCCAGTTGATGTCCCCAGAGACATTGTAGTAGGCCATAAAAGGTCTTCCTGGGCTCAACAAACTCTGTAGGAGGCAAAGGGACATGTAGCTCCTCAAGGCACATTCCGAAAGAGTAAGAAACCAAAGAGATTTCCGAGCTATGTTTCATCCATGAGCCACATCATTGATAATGAGCCTTCTTTTCATGGAGAAGCAGCAGGGCAATAGGTATGGCAAGATGCCTTGACAGAAGAGTATCAGTCCATCATGAAGAATGATGTGTGGGATATTGTTATGAGACCAGAAGGGAAGTCTGTAGTGACTTCCAAGTGGATCTATAAGATCAAGCATGCAGTCGATGGAAGTGTTGAGAAGTACAAAGAGAGATTTGTAGCCAAAGGATTTTCACAGGTAAAGGGAATTGATTATGAGGAGATATTTTCTCCTGTAGCCTGATACACTTCCATCCATAATATCATTACACTAGCTATATCTATGGGTTGGATACTATATCAGATGTATGTAAAGACAGTCTTTCTCAATGGTGATATTGAGGAAGAAGTTTGCATTGAGAAACTAGGGATTCACGATTCATGAGTCAGTCGAGACAGACACATTGGATAGTAGCGAAACATGTATTGAGATATCTACGAGGCACAGTTGGATATGGCCTGAGATATGCCTCCAATGTAGACATGAGATTGCAGGGATATGTCAATGCAGATGGGGTAGGGAGCGCAGTGGATCGGAAGAGCACATCTGGTTGTTGTTTTACCTTGGGGTCTGCCATGGTTTTCTGGTGCACCAAGAAACAGAGCTCTATGGCTTTGAGTACCACAGAAGCAGAGTATATAACGTTGAGTGTGGCAGTCCGTGAAGCAGTGTGGCTTCGCAAGCTCTTGACATATTTATTTCATCATGAGATAGATTCTACCAGTATTCATTGTGATAACCAAAGTTGTGTGAAGCTCTCTAAGAATCCTGTGTTTCACGATAAATCACAACACATTGAGATAAAATATCATTATATCAAGAGACATGGTGCAAAGGAAAGCAGTGCACGTGCAGTACCTTCCTACACATGAGTTGATTGCAGATATCTTCGCCAAACCGCTTGCCAGAATGAAGTTTGAGTACTTTCGTGAGAGACTTGGCCTAGTGGAGAATGTCTCCCTAGATGAGAGGGAGTGTTGATGATTGCAACGTCGTGAGACATCCTCCAGGATACGTTCTCTTTCGTGACTGAGTTGAATCAACCTGAGAGGGAGCCCAGTGTTGGGCATACCCACATGATGGGGCATCATTCTCCTTTGTGTGAGAGTTGAGTCATCCCCCCATGGTTGGGGCATCGTTCTCCTCTAGAGAGTTGAGTCGTCCCCCAGTGGTTGGGTGTGCCCATATGATGGGTGTATCGTACTCCTCTGTGTGAGAGTTGAGACGATGTGGTACTCCAGATGATTATGTTGAGTATGACGTCCATGTGGCTGAGCACATGTGGACGTGTCCCTAGTGGGTGTGTGAATCCCTTGCTATTTTGTTTAAGTGTAAGATTTACTTGTAACCCTAATTGTGTTGTAAAGGGTACAAGTCGGCCCCACCATGTAAAGATAATTAATATTGTGTAATTATTAATTATATTTATTATATTATTAAGTTGTACAGGTCGACCCTATTGTGCCAATAGACACACATTTTGTTGTGTTAGTTATTGTATAAATAAAGGTGGATCCCCATTGTGGATCTCACTCACTCAATGTGTCATCGCATGATTTCAGAAGTTGAGGTCTGAAATTATGAGAACTGCAACTCACTTTTCTAAGAGCTAGTTTTCTCTATCATAGCAGCATCGTTTTGTGTGCTATGTTTGGTAGTTGATGGGGGATCTTCTCTTGAGAATATAGCAAAGGATTGTTGGGTTTTCTTCCCTTGTGTAGAAGGGTTTCCCAGGATATTTCTTGTGTTCTTGTGCATGGTACTTCTTGTGATGTTGGTTTACAGCAGCTGTAGCTAATGTATTGTTGCAGTGTGTATGGTTAAGTAATGCTAAACAAAAAATGATATAAACACATGTGCTTGAACCTAGCTTAGAGAAAAATCAACAAAAGGAGGTTTGCCTTGTCATTGTTTGGACTAGGTAAGGATTTTATCTTGTTGATGCTTCATTGCTTGGTTAAAAGTTTGATTTGCTAGACTTCTTGGGGAGTAT
>SNQJ01S0108809.1:1533-18091 GCA_010110895.2 Picea sitchensis
TTGTTAGCTTCAGTTGGAGCAGGAGATGAGTCGGTCGAGGTGACCGCAAGGGGAAGTGCAACATCTATGGGACCCAATGGTTGGAATCCCAACCCCACCTGAAAGGGGTTGTGTCCGATTGAGCTATGCAGGGCTCAGTTGTAGCTATGTTGGACATAGGGAAGGCTCTCATCCTGTGTGTGAGGGTGCTTTGAATTATACATGTGAAGGATATGCACAATCATTCGATTGACGACCTCGGTTTGGCCATCTGTCTGGGGGTGGAAGGTTGTGAATTTGGTGAGCTTGGTGTCCAGCAGTGACCAGAGGCTCGACTAGAATGTATTGATAAATCAACTATCTCGATCTGAGACAATGGTTTGTGGGATTCCAAAATGTACCCAGGCTCGTTCAAATAAGATCTTGGTGGTGGCCTCTGTTGTGATGTTCTTCTTGCAAGAAACCAGAATCGCCATCTTAGAAAAGCGATCAACAACCACAAAAACACAGTCATTCCCCACTTGGTGGATGGGAGGCCCAACATGTAGTCCATTGAGATGGATTCCCATGTCCTGTCAGGAGTAGGAAGAGGGGTGTAAAGGCCCTATTTCTTAGTGGTCGGTTTGGCAATAGCATAGGCAGTGCAGGACCTGATATACTTGCTGACCTCCTGTCGAAGTTTCAGCCAGTATAAATTTTTTTGTAGCATCACCATTGTATTTTCAATGCCGAAGTGTCCTACCACCCGACTGTAGTGGGATTCCCACATCATCTACGCTCACTCACTTTATGGAACACAGATATGGCCCAGACGACACAACAACCCATCTTGAAGATGGAAATTATCGACAACTGCATTTTCACCCAACATTTAGTAGGTGGTGGAAAATTTTGGGTCTATCTCATAGAGTTGGGGCCATCCAGAGGTCTCATGGATGCAGAAGTCTAGCACCGTGGTGAGTGTTGCGACTGGAAGTCTGCTGAGGCAATCAATGATGTGATTGGTGCTTCATGTTTTATACTTGATGTTGAGGTGGAATTGTTGCAAGTATGTGGACCACTTTTGATGGCGATCATTCTGTAATTTTCCTTGTGTCTGCATGAACTGCAGTGGCTTATGATCAATGTGGATGACTATCTCCTTCAAAATAATGTAATGTCTCCACTGGCGGGAGGCTTGCACAATGGGGTACATTTATTTGTCGTAAGTAGGTTCCTTATGGACAACATCTGATAGTGTCTCACTATGATAGTCCATGGGGTGGATATGCTAAGTGATAATGGTGCCCACCGAATAGTCTAAAGAATTTGTCTCGATCTCAAAGGGTTGTTGCAGGTATGGTAGTGAAAGTACTAGGGTTGAGCACAAGTGTTGCTTCAAATTGTCGAAGGCTTGTTGTTGGGACCAGCCCCACACAAATTTCTCCTTACCACCACCCTTGGTTATTTGGCTAAGGGCCCATGCAATATGGGAGAATCCCAACACGAACTTGCGGTAGAAATTGGCAAGGCCCAAGAAGATCCGAAGCTCAGTGAGTGTGGTTGGGGCTGGCCAGTCACGAATGACTTGGATCTTGGCTGGATCCACATGTACACCATGTTGATCAATTATGTAGCCCAGGTAATGGACCCTGTCCATGCCGAAGGAGCATTTTTCCAAGTTGGCATATAGCTTGTGCTGCCGCAGGGTGTGCAAAACTTGTTGAATATGCTGCAAGTGTTCAGCCCAAGTCTTGTTGTAAATGAGAATGTCATCCAGATACACCACTACAAAATTATTGGTGAATGATCACAGTATATTTTCCATCATCCTCATGAAGGTGGCTGGAGAATTTGTCAAACCAAAGGGCATGGCCAACCATTCAAAAAGGCCTTCCTTTGACTTGAAGGAAGTTTTCCATACATCTGTCTTTTCTATCTAGACCTGATGGTAGCCAGACTTCAGATCAATCTTACTGAAGTATTTGGCACCCGTGAGTTGATTAAGGAGGTCTTCGATTTGGGGAATAAGGTACCGGTTTTTTACTGTGATTTTATTCAGAGCCCGGTAATCAATGCAGAGTCACCAGGTTCCATCTTTCTTCTATACCAGCATGATTGGGCTCCCGCAAGGTGATGAGTTGGGATGGATGTGCCCCTTGTGGAGCAATTCTTGGATCTGTCGCTTGATCTCCTCGTTCTCTAACATAGAGTGTTGATAGACTGGCCCATTGGGCAGCGGTGTCTCGGGGGTCATATCGATGGGGTGCTTAACCTGGCAGTGCAGAGGTGCCCCAGTAGGTGAGGAGAAGATATCTAAGTATTCTTCCACGACCTTATCTACTTGCTTCTAATGTGTGGAGAGGTAAGCTACAGAGACCCTGGATGTGGCTGTGATCTTTCACTTTTTCTGAGAGCGAATCACGAAGAAGAAAAACTTCCTCATCTGAGAGATGACCTTCCTACATTTCTTAGCAGAGATCAAGGAAATAGCACTAGGTGGGGTTGCCTCAGGTATCTTGTACAATTTCCTGTTCAAAGTAATAATAACACTACAAGGCCTAGACTCATATTCAGCATGATGTTTCCATAAATAAGGTTGGCCCAAAATAACGTCACAAACTTCAAGAGGAGCAACATCACACTATACCTCGTCTTTGAAGGGCTTGATATTGTACAACAGTCAACACTGTTGGTTGATGCAGAGATCACTTCCTTGGCGGAGCCATCCAATGGTTTAGGGTTGTGGGTGCAGTGTTGTTGACAGGGCCAACCGCTTGATGACCTCTGCTGAGATGAGGTTCTTCTGGCTACCACTATCCATGATGAAGTGCAGCGGGGTGCCTTTTACCCACATCTGTGAATGGAAGAGGCGTTCTCCTTCTTCTGGCTCGTCTGGATCACCAGGCTGGAGCTTGGTGGTAGCAACGGTAGCACTGGGTTCTACGTCAATGATCTGTCTTCCACTTTCTGGTTCTGGCTCAAAGTTTGAACCTGCATTTGATTCAGAGGCTTTCACTTCGGCCACCAGCGACTACTTTGAGTCGTAGTCAGCAATGTTATGCCAAGGGCTCTTATGAAATTTGCACCACTTCTCAGTATATTTCTTTGTCTTTCTGGTGTCCTTCTTTGCTTGCGGCTTGGACTAGTTGTCCTGATACTGTCCATATTTTCTCTATCCTTTTTTCTATGGGTTGGGGCCACCCTTTCCTGGCTTTTGTTGTGAGGGGTTCCCATGCCCAAATTTCTGCATATTTTGTTCGAGCTTCTGCTCGATTTTGACGACATATCGGTAGGACGCACCCAAGGATGAGATGTCCAAAAATTCCATTTCGATCGGGATGTATCTATGAAGAGTGTCACGATACTTGAGCACCAAATGTCTCTCTGAATATTTGATACCCAGCTTGGTGTGCAAGATATGAAATATATTCGTGAAATCTGCAACTGCTTGGTCTCTTTCTTACTGCAGTGTGGTCCATTTGGTATACAAGTCATCATAACTTCCAACAGGGTAGTATTGTTCCTTAATAGCATCCCTAAATTAATCCTAGGTTGTCATGACTATAAATAATGAGGGTTCCTCTATTTCCTTTCTCTCACAGAAATTTTCCCACCAATCTTTGACATGGGGAACGGCTTTGAGGAGCGCAAAAGTAATCTTTTCTCTATTCGAAACGTTATGGACAGAAAAGTAACCTTCTAGTAGATTAAACCACTTGTACATAGCATCTAGGTCTATCTGACCTTCAAATATAGGAATATCAAATTTTATTTGTACCTTGAAGGGGGTGGCGCCTCCGCTCGAAAAATACGCATCGTCTGTTGGTAGTCGCCGAAGGATTTGCGCGGAACTATCCATCATCTCGTTCCTTTTTTGTATGAGGGCTTCCTCAATAAAAAGTTTGAAAGGATCTCTTGTCCCATCATATTTATTTTCTCCTGCCATGAGAGGTCACTTGGGTGTGCGAGAGATTTTGTCCTCAAGAGAAACAAGCTCGAGACCCAACTCTTTGTACTTCGACCTCATTGGGGACATGCATTAAGATGACAAGGAGAAGATCGCTCTGATACCACTGATCTGAATTTTATGAGAAGAATGAAATGACTACAAATTATTAATAGGTTCTTAACACAAAATAATAGAGATACAGTAAAACTGGTTTTCTATTCAATAAGGAAATAATCTAAAACTGTAAAATGCAGCGGAAACAAGCTTGTTGGAATGGTGGCGGCTTATCTCTGAGAAGAGATGTGTCGTCTACGCTCATTTGAAATAATATGATTAAAATGAGGATCTGAAGGAATTTTTACAATAAACAGGAATGCCAAAAACCCTAAACATCCAAAAACCTAACCCTAGGAGATGAAGCGCCAAAAGTCATGTGAGCCCCGTTTGGGTAAGTTAGTACATCAACTTCCCGGGGTCGTAACTTTTGCATACGATCTTCGTTTTAGGTGTATGATATATTGTTGGAAAGGTATCGTCGAGGAGATTCATTTTGGGGGCTCAATCATGCCTTATTTGATCATTTAGAATATCGATCCCAAAAAAACTTCATTTAGGCCCAAAAAATGGCCCCAGAAGTTAAAACTGCTAAAAATAGTAAATTGCCAAAATTGTCAGAAAACTATTTTGAGCCAGTTGAAAAAGGTGGGTGGCCACCAATATCCACCTGGATAAATTCCTCAGGTTACAAAGAGAATAATAAGAATAATTGAAATCAGTTCACTTACTTCAATAAACCAAATCATGAAGAATCCACATGCATGAAGAAACAAATTGATCTTATGGAATATGTACTTCAGCAGAAGAACCTTGGAAAATTCATTCCAGAAGGAGCCAAGAACAAGAAGGAAGAAGATACTATGTATAAGAAAGGTAATTATATTGCTCTTGTTTCAATTAACTCCTCATCTAATTCATGGATTATAGATTCTAGAGCATCACATCATATGGAAGTGAAAGAGGAAGTTTTTACTTCTTTAATCTCATTCTCAGGACCCCTATTCTCATGGGGGATGATACTCCATTAGCAGTAGCAAGAGAGAGGAGAGTGGAACTCCCTAATGGCAGTTTTGAGAATGTTTTACATGTTCCAAATCTCTCTATGAATATTCTCTCAAATTATCAGATCACTCGGAAAGGTAAAAATGTTGAATTTGCATCAGATTCAGTTTATGTACTTGACATGCATGACAATTCCATTATTGCAATTGGTGAGGTAGATCACAAATCAAGGTTGTATAAATTCACTAAGTTTTCTTACCATAAATCATCTTTACTACTTACGCATGTTGATAATAGTAGTAGAGTATGGCATGAGATATTTGGTCATTTAAACTTTAGGTACATCCAGTGACTTGCAAAGAAAGGAATGGTCAAAGACTTGCCAGATATTTACGTTTCTGAAGGGGTTTGTGAAGGTTGCATTCTTGGCAAGCATCCTAAAGAGAATTTTGAAAAGGGAAAGGCAAGGAGAGTCTCCTCTTCCTTGGAGCTTGTTCACAGTGATCTCATGGGTCCATTTCCACATATTTCCATCAACAAAGAAAGGTATTTCCTCACATTTATTGATGATTACTCATGCTATACTTGGGTTTATTTTCTCAATAAAAATTCTGAAGTTTATGAGCATCTCAAAGACTTCAAAGCTCTAGTAGAAACACATACTGGGAAGAAAATAAAGATACTCCGTACAAAAAATGGGGGGGAGTATATAAACAAATATGTTCATAATATTTTTCATGAGGTTGGTATCCAGTTGTAGCATACAATTCCATACATTTCGTAATAGAATGGATTTGTTGAAAGGAAGAACAGATCTCTCAAGGAGATGACCAATTGCATGTTGCATGTGAGGTCTCTTCCTTCCGAGATTTGGGATGAGGAACTTAACTGTGATGCTTATATATATAATATATCTCCTCATATATTTTTTGAGGACATGAGACCTTTTCAGGCTTGGACAGGTGACAAACTAGATGTCACACACTTCTCCATCTTTGGATCTCGTGCATGGGCCCATATTCCTTCTGAAACGAGGAAAGAATTAGATCCACATATCACACCTTGCATCTTTGTGGGATATCCATATGATGTGAAGGGGTAAATGTTGATTGATCCCTCTACAGACCAACTCATAATTGAGCGCAGTGTTCATTTTGAGGAGAGTCATTTGCATGCACCTCATGTGCAACATGAAAAGACTCTTATGCTTCCATCAGTTCCAAATATCATATATGATGATTACATGAACTCATATGCTACACATTCAGACTCATATACAAAGTATTATGTGCATGGATTTGAGCATGTAGTACAACCAGATGAGGAGCCAACGTCGGAGCTTCAGTAGATGCCCAAGTGGGCATAGTCCACACTTCAGGCAACAGGAAACCTTGCAGGGAATCCACTGGATTCAAGGAGGACTTGATCTCAGCATGAGGATCCTTCTCATGTCCTTTCAAATTTTGAACTGGCGATGTCCATGCATTTCTATATGGTTCAGTATTCTGATCCGCAACTCTACAAAGAGGTTGTGGGAAATCCTTTATGGGAATCAGCCATGTGGGAGGAGTATGACTCACTCCTATAAAATAAGACTTGGGATTTGCTTCCACTTCCACCAAGGGTAAATATTGTCAGATGCAAGTGGGTATATAAGACCAAGAGGGAAACATATGGGTAGGTGAGTAGGTACAAGGAAAGACTAGTTACAAAAGGAGTTCAACATATTCATGGGATATATTATGATGAGACCTTTGCTCCTATAGCAAATATGGACTCCATTCACTTGGTTCTATCCATTGCAGAAACCAAAGGATGGGAAGTTCACCAGATGGATGTGAATAATTTTTTTCTTCATGATGATCTTTCAGAGGAGATCTACATGGAGTAGCCACAAAGGTTCATTCAGAACTCATCTTTAGTATGGAAACTAAATAAGTCACTCTATGGCCTCAAGAAGGAAACTATATCATGGTATGAAAAGATGGATTCTTATCTTCTTTCACATGATTTTGCTATATGTAAATCTGATTGCAATGTTTACATGTTGAGGACTACTCATTCTTTGATGATTTTAGTATTCTATGTTGATGATCTTTTGATCATTGGTAGCTCTACTTTAGCCATTGTTGTGGTCAAACATATTTTGCATGTGTTGTCCCTTGACCAAGTTTTGAGGAAACATTTGTCGTGTTTGACCATTTTTGGGACTTCAATAGGTTGGTCGAAGATGGAGCGCCCAGGCAGAGCTGAGACCATGGGATCTCACCTATTTTACGGAATTTTGGGGATTTTAGGGTTAATGTAACAGGTATGGGATGTCGACCCATGGGTTTACCCATGTTTAGGCCTTTTTGTAATGTATAAATAAGTAGAGAGGACTTAGAGTGAAGCCTGTCTAAGTTGGCTTCATGAGAGAATATGTAAAAGGTGCTAGCTAAGTGTTGTATTGAGTTTTTGTGGCTCAGTGCAAGTAAGTGTAAGAGGCTTTCTGCATAGACTGTGTAAGGCTTTGTGCTAATAAAGAGTCAGCTATGTTCCTTGACCTGATTTTGGGAAGGAGGATCTAGCAGGATGTGCACAGATCTCCTGTCCTTTGCGGAGTGGTGCTCAATGGCTTTGTGCATAGGAGCCAAAGAATGTAGAAAGATTGAATATTAACAAAGAAGAGAAGAATAATTTGGTGGGCATAGCCCCACATAGGGGTGAACCATGTATATCCTTTGTTCTGATGTGATTTGTGCAATATTTCTCATGTTGTTTATGTTTTTATCTATTAAGTGCACTGATCTTGTTGTATGATAGATAAATATGTGGATGCTTAGTGCTTTATGATATTTGATTGTTATGATTATCTAAGTGGTCTATTAAGTATTGTAATCACATATCGGTGTCCTATCTAGGTTGTAGACACCTAAGTCCTGCAACCCCCTACCTCTACCTTGGGCGATACTTCATTTGCTTCGTGGGTGTTTCCAAAAGGGCTAGTAGTTAAGGTTTTGTTGGTGCGCTACTGAAGTGTTGAACCCTAGGTCTACCCCTATGCCAACAATGGTTTTGTTGCTGCGACCTGAAACTGTGATTGTTGGGAACTAAAGAAAACATAAATCTTTGTGTGTAGATATATTGTTGTAGTGTGTAGTATTCTACTTGACTTGCGAAGCTCTGTGCTAAGAAGGGAATCAAATCTGAAGAAAAGAGGTAATATCTTAAAGCTTTGTGCTCTGATAAAGGTAAGATAAGTGGAAATATTTTCTTCAAAGGTATGAATCTAGGTATGTTTGATAGATTTTGTCCTAGTCTGAAAACTAGGGCACAATTAGAAGAAAGAGTCGATCTAAATAGATTTGATAGAGATAGTGAAAGATATGTTATTCCTATGCAAAGAAAGAATTTTTGGACTAACAAGTAGATGAAGGAACCTAGAAAGAATTTTTGCATATTGCACGTCCATCACTGTGATCCCAGTGTGCAGTACAGGAAACGTTGGGGATCGTTTAAAAAAAAGAGAGGATTGACACTGTGTTATAATTGCAGAAGATCGGGACATCTTTCTAAGGAATGCCCTGGTATAGGTCCTAGTTGTCTCTGTTGTAAATCTATTGGCCATAAAGTTGAGGATTTCCCTAGAATGTCTGACAAAGTTGAAAAGATGAACATGAGACTAGAAAACTATGAAGAAGGTCAAGGGACTAAGGATATGTTAGAGAACCAGAAAGAGTCAGAGACTATGTTATTATAGTTGAAAGAAACATTGAATGATCACAAAGACATCAGTTTACCAGAGATCTTAAAAGAGAAACAACGCATAGAAAGAAGAATAGGAGATTTTGATATAGAATGTGTCTTGGATGAGGAAACACAGGTGAATATCATGCCAGAAAGCACTTGGGAAATTTTGGGAAAGTTTGCTATGATACCTTCATTGGGAAGGATAGGTATTTTAAAGGAAATATGATAACTCTATGTGGAAGAGTTACCAAGGTACCTATGATTTTATCATGAAACATTGACCAAAGAAGAATTTGAAGTCATTAAGTTTGTTGAGAGCAGTGCCCCTTTCCCCCTTTTAGTAAGAAAGACTTGGATTGAGAAGGACCATATCAGAAAGAAAGTAGAGGAGGAAGCTACAAAACAGAAAAAGAAATAATTAAGGGACTTAATAGCTAGATAGATAGAGTGACTAATAGAAGAACAAAAGGATAAGTTGAAGCAATAGAGGGCCATAGAATTAGCTGTCGAAGTTGAAATAACACAAGAAGGCTTAAAGAACCTTTCCTTGCAGGAAAGAAGTGCATCCACCCTGTAAATAGTTAGAGAATAGGTATTACCTTTGAAACCTTTGAAAGACCCTCAACAGTGTGAAGTTACTACACTAAGAGAAGATAAGAATAAGAATGGAAAGAGGAATCCAGAAACTCAAATCACAGGAAAGAAGGCTAGAAAGATTAGTAAGAAGAAAGAAAAATTAGAAAAACTACACGAAGTTCCAAAGAAGACTTCGCAGAAGGTAGACTTGAAGAACTTGAACCTTGCCAGAATAACAAAACCGCACAGAATGGGAATTCTCCATGGTGAAGCTATATGACCGTTAGAGGCATCCCGACCATTAGAATGACGCTCTGGAAAGGTTAGAAATGCATTTATTTCCAGAAAGACTGTCATTGGACTGTTGGGACCATGCCATAACAGCCCAATTCGTATTGATTGAGGCATTCCTACCCGTTTGAGGAATCCATTACGACGTTTCTTATTTAACCCGATGGATGTTGCGCTGGGACCATTTTTTGCAAACTGAGATATCTAAGCTAATAGAGAATTGATTGCATATCGCGTTGTGTTGTCTAGAACTCGTCATTCATTTGATTATCGTGTCTGTCTATTCACCTACCTGATCTCCTTGATTACAAGTGTGAATTTCGGGCAATCATAGTGCGCTAGATAAGTCTGTGGAGGCGATTTTGATAGACCTCATGGCTAAGAAAGTCATGTTTGTAGGAATACAGGCATCGTCAACTGGTGGATTGAAAGCATCCCCATCGAATTCACGACGTTCTATCCGCACTGCTAAGAAACGAAGCAAACATTGTGATGATCTAGATCAAGCGAAGCAGATTTTGTCGATCTTTCCAGACTACATCTCACCTTTGATGGTGAGGTTAACCATGACAGTGTCCTACATGATTTCAAATACATGTTGATCACTACATACCTCTCGAAGGGGATACGTGCAGTTGGACCCCAGTCGAGACTGATCCCAGTTCTCAATATTAGTGACTTCAACCTCAGAGACTGGAAGAACTATGTGATCCTCGTGTCGCATAGGTACCTGATGAATACGACTGGGAAGAATACCAAGATAGTTCCTCGGTCGTGGATTAGGGATCTCCCACGATCCACAATCTTAAATGTGATGAAGATCCCCCACTTCGGCCAACATCAGGAGGTTAACGCTTGTGTTAAACTCCTCCTATCGTGCTATCATGGAGGTTATCTTTGGTTAGATAGGCACATCGTTGTGGATCCAACGCTGATCCACTTGATCACGGGACTAAGTATGCAAGGACCAGAACCTCACAAATTCTACCCAGGGAAGATGTCATATCGCTCCCTGGCCCATCATATAAAATAAGACTATGGCAATGTAGAGAAGGGGAAGTAAGGCTACAAGGTATCCTCCATCCAAGACGGTGCAGTGCACCTTGATTTCCAACTGATTGTTGGCAAGCTCATCAAAAAGAACCGTCTGACACAAGTCATGGGTTTCATAGTGAACCTCGCAGGGAAGTGCGTAGAAGGCATGCAGATGAACTAGGTGAGCTACCTCGTTAACGAGCTGGAAAAGGACTGCCACGAAGATCAAGATCAAGGGTATGAGTTTAAATTTAGTTGTCTATTGGTACTGATCGCATTTGTCACTTCAAAAATTCCAGAAGGACTAGCCTTCCCATAATTCGAGCCATCGGAGCCATTGGTCACAAGGTTCTCCACCTTGTGGTATAAAAATGATATGGCGAAGCAGTGGAAGTCGAACGATGTATTACATGCTTACTACCTACAACTGAAGCATGCCATCGAATCATTCCCATGGATGACACCAAATACACTCCATCAGTACAGGCCACTAGCGACGTTCTGCATAGACTAACACTTCATCTACATCACCATGCACAGGGATGAAAGTAAGGAGGAGCTGTAGTCCTACTATAAATTGACCAATGAAGACATGGAAAAGATCACTAAGGAATGGCCAGAAGAATTCCTTGTATCGGTTGAAGATGCATAACTCTTCAACCCTGACATTATTGAAAGTCATTTGGTCATCCGGAATGAGTATGATGGACAGAGCAGTGCAAAGAAAAAGAAGAAAAAGGAAGAAGTCCAAGACATAGAAACTGATGAGGAGGACATCGCATCAGATGAAAGTAGGCCTGACTCACCTACAAGAGCAGGAGGAGACAAAGTGAACCAAGATAAAGGAGGGGAAGAAGGAGAAAATCAATACAAAGGCGAAGCTACACTACCGAAGGATCCCCTCACCACAACAGAAGCATCGTAGAAGAGGAAGGTTTTCCTGGAGAAACCTTCGGCAAGAAAGAAGGTCTACGCGAATAAGCCTCAGTCACAGAATGTGCTCACAGTGGATGATATCGAGCTCATCATCATAGATGTAGAATACGCTTCAGAGGATATCCTGCAGAGACATGAAGTGAAGCAAGAAACATTGTATGACAGATTAGAGAAGGATCTCAAACAAATCCAGCAAGCTATCCATTCGAGTTGCGCAGTGCCTACTACGTCATATTCAGCAGAAAGTGTAGAATTGGTGGATGAGCTCACTGTTGGAATAGGGGAAGACTGAGGGTTCAATGCTACAAGCACACCAAAAAAGCCCTAGCTATCGACCCTTTCGGCAAAACCTGCGAAGCAGATGAAGTCTCCCCCGAGGTAGAGGCAGGGGTGGTTGCAAGACTCAGGTGTCTACAACCTTAGCTAGGACATAGATATGTGATTATAACACTTAGGAATCACCTAGCCTAAATTACTCATCAATATTCAACCCTCATGATACTTCATAGATAGCATAGAGCATCGCAGTATGTACTTAGCTCTAAGATAATTCAGCACTTAGCCACAACAAGATAGGTTAGATTCAGCAGATCAATCATTAAGCATCTTACATACTAGATCTAACATTCATTCATATCTCAGAAGAACAAAGAATAAATAGATATATATAAACACATCAAATCACTTAGAAAATAAAGAGACAAACACATCAGGTCAAGGCACATAGCACAACACACACATTTACCGTGGTTCACCCCCACCTTGGGGCTACGTCCACAAAGTCTTCTTCTTTATTATCTTTAGTTAATCAGATTACAACACATATCCATCCTAATCCCTCTTTGCATAGGACAGAATATCTGCACAGCTCGCTAGATCCTTCTTCCTTGCACTACAGCACAAATCCTTCTACAGTCTCTCACAGGGACTTGCACTCGGCTCTGCAAGCCTTACATAAAATGCACAAAGCCTTGATCACACAGATTCAACCCTTGGAACTTAGCCTACATCACATAGATATATCATCCACTCCCTCCCTGTATGGCCTAGACATCTATATATATACAAAATAGTCCTAAACATGGGTAAACCCATGGGCCGACATCCCAATCCCATTACATTATCCCCAAAAACCCAAAAAGGACCCAAAAAGGGGTCTAGCTTCCACGATTTCTGCTTCACGTTGCGCTCCATCTTTGACAAGCTATCGAAGTCCCAAAAATGGTCAAATATGACCAAGTGTTCCTCAAAACTTGGTCAAGGGCCAACACCCACCCAATTACAAAGGCTAGCAGATGCAACTGAAGCTCAACTCCGTCGAGTCCAAGAAGAAAAGGAGCAGGCCATAGAGAACTTAAAGAAAGAAGAGGAGTTCCTAGAGAAACTTTGAGTTGCACAGAAGGAGAAAAATGAAATTCAGACAAAGTTGGAGCAGAACAATGCAAATATACATGAAGAAAATACCAACTGCTCGCAGAGCATATTACGATCAAGGAGGCAGTAAATAGAGCACTTCAATCTGTGTCGGGCTTGGCACAGGAGGAACTAGAGTCATCTGAGATGAAAATGGGGAAGCTCGTTGAGGCCATTCAGCAACTTCAAGCAAAGGTAATGGAGCTAGAAATCCAAGCAGTACCTAGCACTCTGCAAGAAGTGTGCGATCAGAGGGAAGAAGCTGCCAGGAACACAGTAGAAAGAATTAGGGAACTCACCTTAGAGTGTAAACAACTAAGTGATTGAAGTGCGTAGACCTACGAGTGCCTTGCAGAAGATCTGGAGTTGAGGAAACTGGAGGCACAACTCCAGGAGGTGAAGCAACAGGCATCCACAGTACAAGAACAGATGAAGTTGCTTACTATTGTTGAGAATATGAAGAGGTCACAGGAGCAGTGCGCGGTCCAGCAATAGTTTACTTCTATCCAGAGAAAGGTTATGGAAGTGACAGAGAGACTCCAATCGGTGCAAGATGAAGCCTGGATGATTTTTTAATAATTTGAAGGACAAGGCTCGCAACTAGACCAACTGGTTGAGACAATGGAACAGCGCCTGGAAGGGCCTGTCACCATGCAATTAATTCAGGAGTTTGTCGATTAGGAATCTCTAGCGAAGAAACAAGTCTAGGAAGCTCGAGCTAATCTCAAGGCCTTTGAAGTATCCCTGCCCATATCTAAGTGACTCAGGATGAGTCACAGGTGAGTGTTGGGGTCATGTTGGCCCTTGACCAAGTTTTGAGGAAACATTGGTCGTGTTTGACCATTTTTGGGACTTTGACAGGATGGTCGAAGATGGAGCACCCAAGCGGAGCTGAGTTCGCTGGATTTCACCTATTTTGTGGACTTTTGGGGATTTTAGGGTTTATGTAATGGGTATGGGATGTCAGTCCATGGTTTTACCCATGTTTAGGCCTTTTTGTAATGTATAAATAAGTAGAGAGGACTTAGAGTGAAGCTTGTCTAAGTTGGCTTCGTGCAAGAATATGTAAAAGGTGCTAACTAAGTGTTGTATTGAGTTGTTTTGGCTCAGTGCAAGTAAGTGTAAGAGGCTTTCTGCACAGACTGTGTAAGGATTTGTTCTAATAAGGAGTTGGCTCTATGCCTTGACTTGAGTTTGGGAAGGAGGATCTGGCGGCCTGCGTGCAGATCTCCTATCCTCTGCGGAGTGGTACTCAGCGTCTTTGTGCGCAGGAGCCAAAGAATGTAGAAATATTTAAGATTAATAAAGAAGAGAAGAAGAAGTTGGTGGACATATCCCCACACTGGGGTGGACCACGTATATCCTGTGTTCTGATGTGCTTTGTGCAATATTTCTCATGTTGTTTATGTGTTTATCTTCTTAGTGCACTAATATTGATGTATGATAGATATATCTATGGATGCTTAGTGATTTATGATATTTGATTGTTAGATCTAAGTAAATTCTATGTGCTAGGTGATCAAAAGTACTTGATCTTGGTTACTACTATGTTGATCTATAATTAGGGTTTAATCTACGATGTGAATGGGATTTATGAACTAATGCATATTGATTAGATAAGTGCTATGTTAAGTATTGTAATCACAGATCTATGTCCCAGCTAGGTTGTAGACACCTGAGTCCTGCAACCCCCCGCCTCTACCTCGGGTGAGACTTCATCTGCTTCGTATGTGTTGCCGAAAGGGTCAGTAGTTAGGGTTTTGTTGATGCACTATCAAAGCGTTGAACCCTGGGTCTGCCCCTATGCCAACAGCATGAAAGGTTCTCTAGGAAGGACATGGATCCACTTCATTTCCTTCTTGGTCTTGAGATTAGTCAGGATGGTTTAGGCATAAAAATTTCTCAGGCTAAGTATGCCATAGATCTTCTGGATAGATTCCACACGACAAACTGTAAGTCTTCACCTACACCCTTCTTATCTAAGATTAGAATTGAGGATGGAGGGGATACACCATTAGTGGACAACACTTTGTATCAACAGTTGATGGGGAGTCTTCTGTATCTCACCCACACCCGTCCAAAAATATCATATGTAGTAGGAGTAGTTTCCAGATACATGCAGGAGCCCTTATGATATGCACTGGAAGGATTCCAACCACATCCTCAAATATGTTAAGGGAACCATGAGTTATGGGATTCACTATTTAGTTGGTTTTACATTGGATATCATATGCTTCACAGATTCATATTGGGATGGCAATGGCACAGATCACAGGTCCACTTCCGGGTACACTCTCAGTTTGGGGTCAGGCCCTATTTTTTGGTCAAGTAAGAAGAAATTAGCTATTTCCTTATCTTTCGCATAGGCTGAGTATATAGGAGTAGTCAACTATGTCATTAAATCACTTTGGATTCAACACTTCCTTATCGATATTGGTATCCAGTTTCACTGTCCGACTATCATATGGTGTGACAATCATAGTACACTGATATTTTGTAGAGATCCAATACAGCGACAATGAACCAAACACATTGAGTTCCACATGCATTTCATCAGAGATATAGTACATGACATGACCATTGATATGCAGTTTTTTCCTTCCTCTGAATAGGTTCTTGATATATTCACCAAGACCAGCACTGAGAAAAAGTTTCAAACTTTGTAGGATCATCTTAAAGTGAAGAACATGGTTTCCTAGCAGCTACATTTTCTTCTTTCGATGCATTGTCCTTTGAGGGGGGGTTTTGTTCCCACGTGGTTTTCCATCTTTCCTCATTTTTATCCATTGTTCATTAGTTGCATTGTACATGAGTACCTATTATGGCCTAGTAGTAGGGACTCCTTTTTACTCCATAGTGATGTTCAGGGGGGGTGTTGGAGAGATTTGTATTTTTGACACACTAGTTCAGTGGGAGTTAACTTACTAGTTCTATTTTAGACTTTCTATTTCGGCCATCACTATTATGCATGCATGCATTCCTAAGGAAAGCTAACTACTTGATTGATTTTCTTAATTATGGAATTTTATGTCCTATATGAGTGTGTATCGCTCATTCATTGTATTAATCATTCGATCATTGATCAACTCATTGAAGTAGTGTGAATATATTTTCTCATTCTTCCATATTGAATATCTCATCCTTTCTTGATAAGCTTTGTTTGTAATTTATTTAGCTAGATATCCTATGCAGGTTTCGATAAAGCATTGACACTAGCCCCCTTCCATTTGGTACCGAAGAACACATGGATTTGGAGCTTCCTTCAGGTTGGAGCCTGAAAATCAGGGGGTTGGAGCCAGAGAATTCAGGGAGTAGTATCTTCCCTCAGGTTGGATCATATAAATAGGGGTTCATAGCCTCCTTCCAGTTGCAGCTGGAGAATTACGAAGTTGGTGCTTCCAATGAATGTAATCTTTGATATATAAGAAAGCATTTTGTGGTTTTCTCCCGTTGGGGTTTCCACGTAAATTCTAGTGTACTGAGTACTTGATGTGATGTTGTTGATGTGATGCTTCTTATTTTTATATTATCATGATATATTGATGATACATTGATGATATACTATTGATTAAGTTGAATTTTATATATTGTGGTTAAAAGTGGTAA
>SNQJ01S0108809.1:18101-29625 GCA_010110895.2 Picea sitchensis
CATAGGTCACCATTTGTAGAGCTTACTCCATCTAAAATGATCATATGTAGAATTAAAATTGTGTAAAAATAGTAGGCCATTATTACAGAAGTTGGTTTCATAGTTTACAATTTTCTAGTGGCATGCTAGTGTTACAAAAAAAATCACTTGCTACTGGAAATCAGTATTACAGTTCCAGCTTCTTCAAACTGTTTAGAAGACAACTTTCAGTGTTCATTTTCAGATCATCGTGGAAGATAGAAAAACCTACAATCAGTCCAAATGTCCAACATCTTCCTTTCCACATCATGCATCCAATATAAAACCAAGGTATTTTTCCTCTCATATCAACACACATCAGGAAAGCCAGAGTTCAACATTTGTCTCTCAGACCATCATCCATAAGGAGGAGGTAAATTTGGGTAAGCGATTTATATTTTTGGGTAGTCATATAACTTGAGAATTCATGCACATAAAATTATTGAAGCTTTTCATATTTACCATACCTTCATTTCATTACAGTTTATCTCCATATCCTTTCACATTTCATATTTCATTGTCTACCCATCGTCATCCATCTCCCTGTGGAATTGATGACTTTGAAAAATCCAAGTGTAAAAAAAATCCTTTCCATTTAGGTCTTCTATCATTTATGTCAGATTCTGTATTAAAACGTCACTCAAATATCCAGGTCTCATATATGAAATATATCACCAAGAATGGGAAAAATCCAATTTGCCACAATCTGATTTAATTAGAATGCAAGTTCTTATATCTTGTTCATCCTTGCCTTGCCAAAGAAAAAAAACTAATCATATAATGTAGAGGGATTGAAGACTATATATCATACCCAAACACCACCTCCTATGTATATTTTTTGCATGAGGACATGCAATGATTTAAGTGTGGGGGGGATGTTGGGCCTCAGAATTGACAAATTTTACAATTCCATTCAGTCATTTTTCACTTTCTTTACCTTTAATACCCATTCCTTTTATCACTCATATTTATGAATTTGTCCATTTCTACCATATATGAGTTTTACATGGAATATGTACAATAAAATGGTTGATTTCCCATGCTTTGATGATTACTTAGGGTAATTATTGTGGTTTCCTAACTTATTTGTGAAATTCAGTAGTTAATGCCAGTTCTGGTAGTCAAAATTTCCACGTCATTTCTAAACAGATAAAGAGGAATCTAGAAAATATAAAAATGGATTTTGTGCATAATAGGGTAATTTAGGTGGCAATTGTGGAAAATACACAAAAAGTGCAAGACAAGGGGCGTATGGCTAAGATTTTGAAAACTGGTCATATTGGTAACTAGCCTGCAATTCCTGTAACTAAGTGGTTTAACCAAGTTGCGGCCCATATCCACAAATTTGGGCACATGGATCTCATGGAGAATGATGTAAGTATCCTCTTTAAACAACATTAGACTAAATCCAAGATTTGATGGTGAAGAGATCCACATATTTGGGATCTAATATTTGTTAGTTGCAGATCCACTTGTTTAGGATCTGATCTCATCTTGTTGTAACTCTTTTTTCCTTTTGTGAAGGAGAAGATATATATATATATATATATATATATATGAGAGGATATCATTCAGATTATATAGTTAGATATTTGGATAATAGAGGAGAGAAGGGAGTTACATATTGCAGAGAAAGATCATTGTAATCATTGTAATCCTTTGATGTTGGAATAAAGAGATTATTGTTGCAGATCAAGAGTTCTATATTGTATCCTTTCTTGGTAGTATATTCAAAAAGAGGCAGGGCTCCCTCTCTCTAGTATATGTTGCCCAAATAGTTTCATTTTTGTTGTGTGATGTTATTTCAGAAGTTTCTCATTTCATTTCTTATTCATTTCTTTATGTTTTTTTTATTTCTGTAATTGTGGGTTTCCCTACAGAGTTAGGAATTGGAGACTAAATTTTATCATGATCACAAAACCAATTGATACTCTTGATATCAACCAAAGCAATGTGGTTAATGACTGAAATATAAGTCCAGTGACCAAATTGAACTTATAGCATTTCATTTATGCAAGTGTGACCCATCGAGTGTGGTGTGCATCAAAGATCTGAATGTTTGCTAACCCTAAGAATCCAAAAGATAGTTGAGAATCTATAGGACTAGAACCTACAACATAATATACTCTGATTTTAATTCCTATTCTTTAGTGATTTTTATTTACAAGTTTGATTAAGCTACGAGAATTAGTGGATCCGTGAAGTAGCTAAATGATTATTGTAACAGAGCTCGTGTATCCTTGACTCTAATTCCTGGAAATGTATTATCAAACAAAGAAATTTTGATTCAACTTGCTTAGCTTAGAGTTAGTTTCCTACTCTTGCATATATTTTTTTGGCATCTCACAATCTTACGAGCTCCCTAGTTGATAATTTAATGTAAAGAAATTTAAGTAATCGAATCACCTAACAGTTATATTTCCACCTTATGAAATGCACATGCCCATTTACTAGACTAGGATGATGATTTATTCTGGGATTATAATTTAGCGGGGGGTGATTACTTAAGCAAGTTGGGGTACGCATATCTTGATGTATCGGGGGACTTTCAACCCCTTTGGTAGCATAACAAACTATGGAATATTTGAGGTTCATTGAAAAGTATTATGCTATTCTAGTTCGCACTAATGGGGAAAGTAGTGACGTGGGAAAGAATTCAAATGCGCAATAAGCACAGGATAGGTATGTGTTATCTATGCAAAGAACATGAAGAAACAAACTAGCATATATTTTTGGACTATCCATACTCCCTTCAGGTGTGGAGGGAAATTGAAAGCAGTTGGGCCTTGATCATCTCTCAAACAAAGATTCGATTGAGGATTGTTTTTGTGAGTTCTACTCGTATATGGAGTTACGGTTGATGAAATTTATTATAATCCTAGTTTTTTGGGGCATCTGGCTTGCCATGAATTCCAGGATCTTTGACAATTCTAATCATTCATACTTCAAAACTTCTTAGCAGGCTTTGGGTTTGTTGGAATTTGTAGTATTCCAGTTATAAAATAGTATGCAGAACAGAAATAATTATCTAGAAATGGAAGAGAAACAATGATATAACCATAACAATACCACAATAACACGAGAATAATACTAGAATAATGCCAAAAAGAACACTTTGATTACTGAGAGCAATGTTCACTTTCCTCTTAGATGGGGCAACCTCTAGCAGAGAGGATCTCTATTACAATAATATCCAAGAAAAAACTTATCATACCCTCTATTCCTATTTATACTAAATCTATCTATCCAAAAGACCAATTTAGAGGAAGATCCTTCTAGAAGCGGAAGATTTTATTAGGTCTTCTTATATTTGACTTATTCATCCTTATTGCTAGGCCTTATTAATATTAACCTTTATTACATGGAAATATATTATTCTACCCACTTGAGGGGTTAGGTAGTTTAGGTCCCTAACATGCCCTCCCCCTTAGAATTATCCTTATCCTCAAGGATTGAGATGAGGAAATTGTTGCAGAATGTTAGCGGTATCCTAGGTGGCATTTGATGGATTTGTATCTTTCCATTGAACTAACACTTTCTTTATGGTACACTGACGAAGATGACACTCTCACTGGTCCAAGACTATTTGTGGCTGCAACCAGATGGATCCTTATTCATCCAACTTGGGAAGGTTGGTTTGCTTTTGGAACTTAGTTCCAATCACCTTCTTTAAGAAAGAGACATGAAAAACAAGATGGAGCTTAGAATGATTGGGTAAAGGTAACTGATAGGCCACATGTCCAACACACTTGAGAGCAGTATAAGGACCATAAAATTTGGGTGCCAATTTCTGACAATGTTCGGCCTTCAGTGAAGTTTTCTTATAAGGTTGCAGCCTAAGAAATACCTGCTCTCCTTCAAAAAAAATTTGTTCTGAGTGAAATTGTTCGACATGTTTCTTCATGCAATTTTGAGCCATGACCAAATTATCTTTGAGGGTACGGAGAATAGCCTTCCGGACTATAAGTGTTTGGTCAACTGCCTGGACCTTCGATACACCTGGCATGTAGGAGAGAACTGAAGGTGGATTTTGGCCATATAATTCTTCAAAAGGCATCATGTTAGTAGTTGTATGGTAAGAAGTGTTGTACCACCATTCAGCTAATGGTAACCATTAAGCCCATTGATTTTTCCTTTCAAAGGAAAAACACCTCAAATAAGCCACCAAACACTTATTGACAACTTCAATTTGACCATCAGTCTGGGATGATAGGCGGTGTTGAGATGCAATTGGGTGCCCTTGAGTCTGAACAATTCTTTCCAAAAAATGTTGGTGAAAGTGGGATCTCGATCAGAAACAATAGAATGGGGCATGCCATGAATCTTGAAGATATGATCCATGAAATTTTGAGCCATAGTTGATGTGGTAAATGGTTGTTGAAGAGCACAGAAATGAGCATACTTGGAACGACAATCCACAACCACCATGATGATGGACTTATTTCCTGATTTAGGTAATCCCACAATAAAATCCATAGATATGTCCCTCCAAATAGTGGGTGGAATCAGAAGCGGTTAGAGTGTGCCAGGGGGTTTGATGGTTTCTCATTTGTTGCATTGACAAACATCACATTTTTCTACAAAACTGTGAATGTTCTTTTTCATACCATCCCATAAAAAATAACGTTTGACCTTATCATAGGTTTTGGTAAACCATGAATGCCCAGCTGTGGGAGTAGAATGAAGCTCAGAAAGCACCATGGATTTAATTTGTGACTGTTTACTTAAATACAAATGACCGTTGTAGTGAAGTTCATCATTGTGCCAAGAGTACCCTGGGGAAACTAGAAAGTTGGCTTTCAATTGTTGGATCATATGTGATATTTTAGGATCATGTAGCCATTCTTGGTGCACATCTTGGAGCCAATATGGTACAATGAAGGAAAGGGAAAAAAGGGACCCTTCATCTTCATATTTTCGAGAAAGCGTCAGCAACCGCATTTTATTTTCCTTTCTTGTAAATGATCTCATAATCATAACCAAAGAGCTTAGTTACCCATTTTTGTTTCTCTAGGGAGGAAGGTCATTGCTCTAGAAAATACTTGAGGCTTTGATGATCTGTCTTAATTTGGAAGCATTTCCCCAGGAGATAAGGGTGCCAGAGATCCACTACATGCAGAATAGCCAACATTTCCTTTTCATAGATTAATTGTCCCTAATGGCGTTCTGGTAATTTTTTGCTAGTAAAGGCCAAAGGTCTTCTTTCTTGCATAAGGATAGCTTCAATTCCTCTGCCTGAGGCATCACATTCGAGGACAAAGGTTTTTGTGAAATCAGGAAGGGCCAAGACCGGAGTAGTACACATAGTTGCCTTCAAATCTTGAAAATCATGATCTGTTGTGAGATTCCAAGTGAAAGAATTATTTTTAAGGAGATCATTGAGAGGGGCCGCAATCTTCCCATAATTCTGAACAAACTTGCGATAATAGTTGGTTAAACCCAAAAAACCATGCAAGCTTTTGATAGTCTTGGGGAGATTCCAATCCTACATTACTTCAATCTTTTTAGGATCCACTTGGACACCAACCTTTCCAACAATTGACCCAGGTACTCTACTTCTGAGTCTCCAAAGGCATATTTAGACCATTTGAGGAAAAATTGGTGCTACGAGAGTAGATGGAGAATTTGATCCACGTGGGAAAGATGAGAATATCATCAAAGAAAAATAAGACAAAATGATGGAGAAAAGGACAGAAGACATGATTCCTGAGGCTTTGGAAGGTGGAGGGGGAATTACACAGGCCAAAGGGCATGACCAAAAAATCATAGTGACCCTCGTGAGTTCGAAAGGCAGTCTTGGGTATGTCATCTTCTTGCATACGTATCTGGTGGTATCCAGAACATAGATCACATTTTTTGAAGTACTTAGCACCACTCAGATCATTCAAGAGATCATCAATGAAAGGAATGGGGAACTTGTCCTTGATGGTGAGCTTATTGATGGCACTAAAGTTAGGACACATGCGCCAAGTACCTTTTTTATTAAGTACCATGACCACAGGGGGAATAATTAGGGTTGGTACTGGGGGGGATAACACTCTCTTGGAGCAATTCCTGCACTATTTTCTCAATTTCATTCTTTTGGGCAAAGGGGTGACGATAAGGGTGAACATTGGGAGGAAGACTTCCAGGAACAAGGGGAATGGAATGATCATGAACACCACAAGAAGGAGGAATTCCCTGAGGAGTGTAAAAAATAGCTTGATGTGTGGAAAGGATGGCTTAGAGGTCAAGATGCACAGAGGGTGTCTCAACGGCTTGAATAGAATGGAGTTGAGAAATGATACTAGAGTGGCCTTTCTTGAGGATCTTTTCCATATGATGGGAACTAATGATCTCAGGAGAACCAGCTGTGAGACCTTAAATTGATACCTTTGTACTTATTATTGGAATTGCATGGTTAATTCCTTAAAATCCATAAGAATGGGACCCAAAGTGTGTAACCATTCAACACCTAACATACTGTCACAACCTCCCATGTCAATGGAAAACATATGAGATTTCAGTTGGTAATGTCCAATTTAAAGATGAACATTTTCACAATGCCCACCACATTTCATGGACCCACCATTGGCTATCATGATTTGAAAATTATTGACAGCACAAATATAGAAATTGGTTTCCTGGGCAATGCGACGATGAATAAAATTGTGGCTGATACCACTGTCAACAAGGATGATGGCCTTCTTATGCCTAATGTAGCTAGTGAGGGAATGCAAGGAAATAAGCGGGTCAACTTCAAGTGGGTCAGCAGGCTCCTGGGTGGCATCGGGAAGGGAGGGTTCTTCAACAAGAGGAACTGTCACATCCTCTTTAGGAACATCTTCGGAAATGGCCATAAATAGTTGTGTTTCCTTACACTTGTGCCCCAGAAAATATTTTCATCATAATTATAGAAAATACCCTTCAGTTGGTGTTTAATCATTTCATCTCTAGTTAGTTTATGTACCTTGAGGGGAGTGACAGGGGGGTTAGGATTAGTGGGTCGAGGGCGAGGAACAAAGGGGGTTTTTTGTTATGGGAAAAAACAACTTGTTGGGCCTATTTAGCATGTTGAGTATCTTCCAACAAAGTTGGAGGGTGGGCCATGAGAACCTCGGATCAGATTTCATCCTTGAGACCACTGATAAAGCATTCAAGGAAGAACGCATTTAGCATTCCCTCTGTTCGAAAGGCCAAATGCTCAAAAGAAGTGATGAAATATTCCATTGTGCCTGACTGTTTCAACTTGGTCAAACGACTGAGATAGTGGGTATCAGTATCAAAGAGGGCATAGAGCTCAGCAACAAGATGGGTCAAGGCAATATACCCATGACGTGAATTTTTTCACCATTGCCAATGTTCAGGATCTAGATAAAGGACATCATAGAGAAATTTGGCCAACTCATCAGTAATACCATGCAGAGAAAAATAATTATCCATTTGAGTGACCCAACCTGTAGGATCAGAGCCATCAAATTTATTGACCTCTATGCGGGGAATATGGTGTTCACGATGAAATGATTTGGATTGAAAATGTGTAGACTGGGAGGAATCAACAACATCGGGTTGGTCTGATGAGGAAGGACCCATAGGGAGGTTATGTTATCACTCCAAGAGTCACTCCCAGACTACAAATGAGAGTAATCTTGGTAACATAGAAATGTAAATGTATTAAAATAGTTTGAATAGGTGGATTAACAAGAGAAGAGTAAAAAGGAGGGCATCAGACTGCTGCAAATACATTCCATTGGGCATGAAGTCACAACATCCTATAGATCAAAGGAAATCAAGTCACCTACCATACAAAACACTTATGCAAAGATGGATAGAAGAATAGAAGGTAAACAAAGAGAATAATAACCACATAACAGAGATCCTTTCTGTAATATAGATTGAAGAGTTGTTGAACAATAATATGTTATTAACAAGCAATTACCACATATCCTTTGCAGCTCATGAATTCATTAACCAAAGGCATCTTTTGATCTTCAAAATCTGTAAATATTACTCAAGAAATATGACAAGATAGAATGATAACAAATAACACAAATTCTGATAAGAAACTCTCATGAATATTTAATGGCAGAAACGCTAATTACAACAGGCCCTCAGGCTCACAATTGAGCAAATAAACTATTCCTCTAGCTCTCTCCTTTCTTGGATCATGAATCCAACCTCCACTCCTCAAGAGATCTCCTTCCTTAAATAGAAAATAGCATCCAAATAACCTTAGGAGGTCGAATCCAATCTCCTCCATTGGATTCTAAGCCTTCGAGATAGGTGACAACAATCAAAGAGACAAAAATCCAACAAACTACTAATTTTCAGGAATTTGTTGGAAGTCATTAATAAACTGTTTCCACCTCATGCATGAGGGATTTGATGGAGATAAATATTAGGTCCAGGTGTCCCTTGACATCTAACTGATCCTTGATAATCCATTTGAATCCTCCTTGATAGGTGGCAACCTCCCAACAAGGCGAATATCAAAACTGTGACCGCTACAGGAAATTAGGTAGCGTCGTTGTAAAACAGTTTGTAGCGCCACTTCTATGTCTAATATATCTCAAACAATAACACATTTTGAAATAATAAGAGATATTTTTGTTATGTGAAATTTTATGAACAAAAACCTCCTCCAGTTTTCAAAAATAGCTTCTCAATTGTTCATAATCCAAGTTTAAAGTTAGTGACTCAAAACTGGTAAAATAACTTTGTACAATTTGTTTTCTGCCAGAATTTAGGTAGTGCCCGCCTGTGTGTCTATGTGCAATTAAGTAGCATAAATCCATGGGTGATTTTGATGCTTAGAAACTTGTGAGAGTGTTTTCAATTCTTGGTCTTGACACTTGGCACCTTAACCAATCTTGTGCTAACATAGGCTCCATGGGGGATATAGTCCTCCCTGTGAGGCTCTAAGAACTCTTGTAGTTTCAGTGCCTTATCCTTTGGGCTTGTGGAGTCACGCTCTGATGCATCATGTTGAAGACAACATACTGACAACTTATATAACCCTACTTTCAAACAGAAATCAAACACACCTACTCTTGATGGAGATTATTTATGTACAAAACCTAAGCTAATTGACTTTTACAATGGGCTAGGTGAAGGCAAACTTCCACCAAAGTCATTCAAGAAACTTGCTGACATGAGTCTTTATAATGCCAATGATTGAAAGCAAACAAAAGGAATATGACAATGGTTTGAAAAAATTTCCTTTATCTCCTCTGACTGTTGCTGACACAATAAAGTTTACAGGTTCCAAAACATTTGAGAAATACAACTCCATATACACCCCTACAGGGTCATAAAAATGGTGACAAAACACATCGGACTGATATCATATTTCTTTTTCCACTTCAAGTTGCTTACTATAAACTGTGGGTACAAGTGGAAGAAGGATTGATGTAGGTGGTTGTTGATCCACTGATGACTATTGATTTACTTTTGGCTATAAAAAGAAGGGCATCAGACTGCTGCAAATACATTCCATTGGGCATGGAGTCACAACATCCTACAGATCAAAGGAAATCAAGTTGCCTACCAGACAAAAAGGCTTATGCAAAGATGGATAGAAGAATAGAAGTTAAAAAAAGAGACGAATAACCACATAACAGAGATCATTTCTGTAATATAGATTGAAGAGTGCTTGAACAATAATCTGTGATTAACAAGCAATTACCACAAATCCTTTGCAACTCATGAATTCATTAACCAAAGGCATATTTTGATCTTCAAAATCTGTAAATATTACTCAAGAAAGATGACAAGATAGAATGATAACAAATAACAAAAAGTATGATAAGCAACTCTCATGAATATCTAATGGAAGAAACGCTAATTACAACAGGCCCTCAGGCTTACAATTGAGCAAATAAACTATTCCTCTAGCTCTCTCCTCTCTTGGATCATGAATCCAACCTCCACTCCTCAAGAGGTATCCTTCCTTAAATAGAAAATAGCATCCAAATAACCTTAGGAGGTCGAATCCCATCTCCTCCATTGGATTCTAAGCCTTGGAGATAGTTGGCAACAATCAAAGAGACAAAAATCCAACAGACTGCTAATTTTCAGGAATTTGTTGGAAGTCATTAATAAATTGTTTCCACCTCATGCATGAGGCCTTTGATGGAGATAAATAGAATGTGTAGGTGTCCCTTGACATCTAACTGATCCTTAAGACTCTATTCGAATCCTCCTTGACAGGTGGAAACCTCCCAACAAGGCGAATATCAAAACCGTGACTGCTACAAGAAATTAGGTAGCGCCGCTGTAAAACAGTTGGTAGCACCACCTCTATGTCTAGTATCTCTCAAACCATAACACATTTTGAAAAACTAAGAGATATTTTTGTTATTTGGAATTTTATGAACAAAAACCTCCTCTAGTTTTAAAAAACACCTTCTCAATTGTTCATAATCCAAGTTTAAAGTTAGTGACTCAAAACTGGTAAAATAACTCTGCACAATTCGTTTTCTGCCAGAATTTAGGTAGCGAATTTAGGTAGCGCCCGCCTATGTGTCTGCATGCAATTAAGTAGCGTAAATCCATGGGTGATTTTGATGCTTGGAACCTTGTGAGAGTGTTGTCAATTCTTGTTCTTGACACTTGGCACCTTAACCAATCTTGTGCTAACAGGTTCAACAATTGATTGACAACAGACTGGAGGGAGTTAAACTAGGTTCTGAGGTTGGCTTCCACGTTGTTAAATTTGTGCCCTAATTTGTCAATGCAGGAATGGGTAGAATCCATCTGAGATGTGATATGTTTGATGGAGACATGGGCTTGATTGATGGAATCTTGGAGTTATTGGTTGCAATTGGTGGCCATTTGGAGAGGGGAAGTGAGAGTAAGGAAAACAAATGGGTGGGTAGGACCACAAAAAAAGGACTTAGAAGTGATAGGTACCATAGTGATCAGTGCATGAAGGGATATATAAAGGAATAGGTGGAAAAATAGGGAAACTAAGAAGGGGTCAGGTCCACTGAAAAAAAAAAAGGATTAAAAATGAAGGGTATGACTGTGATCAAGGAGAATACTGCAGTGATGAAATTCCCAAATGCTTAACAAGAAGAAATGTGTAGTAATTTCGCAACCAGAATGCAGAAGACACTGTAGCACGGCAATAGATCTTGCTAGTTCTATTTTTGTTTCCTTCCCAAGGGTTAGGGTATTCAAGGGTTCTACATACAAGGGTTTACCCTGTGCTATAGCTCTCTAATATACGTTCAGGTTCCAATAGTAGTACTCGGCCCAATATCTCAGGGCACAAACTAAGGAGGCTAGGTCGTGCCCTTTGCCATACTACTCGACTACCCAGGTACTAGAGAGTATCTTCCTGAGTGTTATTATCGGTGGCACTATATCATTCAGGTGTTCGATCGATTTATCTATGGAGGGCTTCAAGAGATCTAGGTTGATCCATATACAGGTGTTGTCTAATGCGCTACCACTCGAAGGGGTACCAACAAGGGTTACAAGAATCACCAAAAAATGTGTTCTTAAGTACCACTTGTATTTCATG
>SNQJ01S0108809.1:55298-66076 GCA_010110895.2 Picea sitchensis
CATGCAACATAAACTTAATTTATTTTGAGATATCCAACTCTTATTTATTTATTTGTTTGCACTTCCCTTTTACAATAGAATGTATCACTAGTTTATTTTGATTTTTAATAGTTCCATCTTATATCACAAAGTCCAACGCTTTTAATACAATGTTCCCCCCCCAAAAAAAATGATTCCATGAAAGTACACATTGTATATATAAACACTGCAACTTTTAAAAATTCCAAGAAAGTACATGTTATATAAAAAATAACATTGCACTTTTAAAAATTCCAAGAAAGTACATGCTATATAAAAAATAACATTGCACTGAAAAATTATTATCATGTACCCATCTAATAAATCCAATCTGATAATATCTCCACTTTGTAAACATCGAGAATACACACACACACACACACACACACACACACAATGTGTGTGTAATTTGTTTAATTCATTTTAACCATAATATAAACACATGAAATACTAAACTGAATGTGTTTGGTCACTCAAAGCCAAAACTTGTAACCTAAATTACCAATTGATTAGAAACCGACCTCGATTGTCAAAACCTCCATGAAATGTGTACCCACATATTGATGACAAAAGGACGTTTAAGATGCTCTAATAATATATTAATCCCTGACAAGATATTTTGTTAGTGCATACTAAACACAGGATTCAAAAATTGTATTTTTGATTTGGCATTTGGTTTAACTCCAAATCTATAGATTTCATACTTGTTCTATTTATCCCTTTTTTAAGCCAAGTATACAAATACAAGCCTACTTTAAACAACCATAAACAGGTGGAACAACCTCTATAATACTATGATGATGATGTTGTTAAGGAGGATGGGGTTTAAGGAACATTTTTCTTTTTAATAGAGCTATGGCAACAAACTCTCTATGGCGAGTGTTGATGAAAGATGGCATCTGTAATAGGGTCATAAATACAAACATCTTCCTTACTTATCAGTCTCAACTTGGCCCATAATGACTACTTGTAGAGCGATATTGACCTCTTAGACCTAGAAAAAATTAATAAAGGATTTACCCCTCATAACTCATTGGTTGAGCTGGAGCCCTAGGTCAGACTAGTTGGTTTTAATAGGTAAATATTAATAGATTATGGGGTTGGGGAACTCCTTTGTTATTTCTCATGAGATCTTATCTACTTTAAAGAAAAAAAATATAACTTATCTTTATCAGGTGAGTGACTCTTCTCGGCTAGGTATTATTTTCTCAGAGTGGAAAGACAGTGGAGATCTTGCTCTAACTAGGATTTTGAAAAAAGAATGGGATTTGTATTGCATGGATTTAATTGGTTCGGGGATCCATCTTCAAGACATAGATGATGAGCTTAAATGGATTGGAGGTGATAAGTCAAGTTCTTTATCGATCAAAAGTGTCTATCATGCCATTGCTTCTAAAATTTGGTAGCAACCCATTTGCAGTTTGTAACGACCCCTCTGTTACGACAACAATTAGTGATGTAAAAATAGAGATTTTTTTTTTTTGAAACAATCGTTAGTACATGTAACATGCGTCTCAACATAAATTAATAACTACTCAATCAATTTCATCACATTCAACGAAAGGAAACATCACTATTATTCAATCAACCATATCTCAAAATGATAACATAAGGAAACTACCCGCCCAACCTATCCTGCATGGTTAGGACCTCCAAGACACATAAGAAACACTCAAGTCCATGATTAATCCGATAGATTTTGACCATTTAATGTCTCAGGACTGGCAATTGTTCTGAGGAACAAGGAAGTATCTAAATCCCATTAATCCAATCATACACCGATATTCAAGACTAGAATCATCGACATACTTAATCATCAATTCATCATAGTGCATATAATAATATAATCTACTTAATAAATCTTTCAAGCAATACTTAAGTGTAATTTCGAATAAGAATTTGATACATAAATATTAATAAGAACCCCATTAGTGTAAGTACACTCTTAGGAGTGGCAGAGATCTAATTCAATCTTCATTAGTGTCTTGTCAAGTCAGGCTCAGTCCATGTCAAGCATCAATCAAGTTTTCACCATTTTCAATAAATACAACTTCTATGTAACTCAACCATGTACCTTACTAACATGATATATCTTAATTAATAATTCATAAGTACTTCAGATAGTAGTTACACTTCCAATCATAAAATCCCATAAGAAGATTAATGTCTTCCTTAAGCACCACATATGGAATTCAATACCACTTTAAGTATCCCCTTTAACTATAAGAAATCATACACAATTAACAATTAATAAGAAGTCTATTGATTGCATATCCATTTTAAAAGAATAAGAGGTTCAATCATAACAAGCAATATGGAAATATTCCAAGACTACCTTACATTTCCATTGCAAGAACTATAAGAAGTTCAACCCATAATTTAAGAATTAGATAAGATAAATTATATGCTATCTTGCATATCCATATGTAAGGATAATTTAAAGAAGATCAAGTTTTATTTAAACGATAAAATGAAGAACCCAAAGTTGACTTATAACCCAATTAAAAGAAGTAAAGGAAGACCCAACAATAATATAAGAATCCAATGTCAACTTACAATCCCATTCAAAAGTATTAAGGAAGACTAAATATTATTTCAACCATACATAAGAATGAAAATGCTATCTTAAAAATTCATTGAAGGAGTTAAGGAAAGACCAGCTGTAATAAGTAAAGGATAGATGTCAACTACGCTACGCATCCATTTAAGAGGATAAAGAGAGACCCAAGTCTTTTAACAATATATACAAAACTCATTACTAATTTACAATCCATTTAAGAATTAATAAATCAAAGTATTATTAATCCATAAATAAAGCACTCACATTCTAAATTATAAATCTGTTTAAAAATTTAGGATGACAAATATTAATTGACCATAAATAAATAGTATTTAGAGGCTAAATCACATATCCATAGTAAGGAAACAAAGAGGGAGTTACAGATTCTATCCCAACCACTATTTTGGTGTGCAGAAGAATACAAAATTTGTTCCAGACCTTAATATGACACTTAATCTATCCCTTCATCCAACCCTCCATCCAACCCCTGATCCAACCCTTGATCCAGACCTTGAAACAAAACTAAATTTCTAAAAAATTCAAATTTAAAATTTACAAGAAGCGAATCGATTTCAGAATGGTTAAGCCTTAAGGAAAGGACCGTAAATAATGCAGAGGCACTCAGTAAGGTCAATTTATTTTTTGTAGCCCCAAATTCATTCCACGAACTATAATACTTCAAAATTAAAATTCATAAATACAAATAACACAACATAAATCGCTCAATTAAATTCCGGGATTGTTTTCTAAAAGACAACAAGGAAATCCACAACTACATAGTTGCAATCCTTGAAGAAAATCACTAAAGAAGAAATTCAAAAGCTTCTAAAGTGAATGAATAGAACACCCAATATGGATTTATAAAATTTAAGACATCGAGAGAGGAATTGAACACTCAAAAGTTAATTTCTGGGTGTTAGAGAAAGATTTGCCTCACCTGTTATAGGAAGATTTGCCTCACCATTGCTATCTTGCACAAAGGACCTTTTTCCATTTCCCTATACAAACTTTTCATCCATTTTTTGATGAATCCAGAGCTAAAAATATACATTTTTCCACATATACGCTCCCTAGCTGCTATGCAAGATGCATATACACTTGCTGCTCCATTACAGCTCGCGTATATCAGGATTTGTGCCAAAAAATATAAAATGAGGTCGAGTTTCCATGTCATGACAAAAGATCTCCGATCCTTGGCCTTCCATATACTGGAAACGTTTCCGACTCGGTCCTTTAGTTGCATTCTGGAGGCTATACGAGCACAATTTCAAACTATGGAAAAGAAGGAGAAAGCATTCAACTTTGAGAGAAAAGTTACTCTAGAGAAATTACTTCATATTGAGTCTGCATCCCTTTGTCCCTCAAGTATGAACACCGTGTTCATCCCCCAAGATCTTCCCTTATTATTGAGAGGACCTCTTTGCCTCTTTCTCATGAGCTTACCTTTGGTGGAGGATTGAAGTGGTGGGGACCCAGTTGGAAGGAACTTGGTTTCTTGGTTTCGAACTATGTTGACATGAAAGTCTGTAATGTTGACACTTCTGCTGATCAATTATTAATAGAAATACTCCTTTCCCATCCTATTGGTATCTTGCAAATATATGATTATTATCCATGGGCATGTTTGTAATGTTTATTAATGGATTATGCTATCTGATGTGCTAACCCCTTTCATATCATCACTATATACTTTCTTTTCTTATTTGTTGAGAACTTCTCGTAGGTATAAAGCTTTGGGTCAAAGTGCTCAATGGTGGACCATCATCAAACATTGGATTGAGGTAGGTCTCTTTCTTATATTGCACATTAGTTTATATAGAATATGTTGGAATTGAGTTGATGCCTGTCTGTTGTGGTTTACCCTTAGCCATAGAGAGTTTTTCCCTTGTAACAAAAATTGCGAATCCACTGGGGAAAGGACCATAAATAATGCAGAGGCACTCAGGAAGGTCAATTTATTTGTTGTAGCCTCAAATTCATTCCACGAATTATAATACTTCAAAATTAAAATTCAGAAATAGAAATAACAGAACATAAATCGCTCAATTAAATTCCGGGATTGTTTTCTAAAAGACAACAAGGAAATCCACAACTACATAGTTGCAATCCTTGAAGAAAATCACTAAAGAAAAAATTTAAAAGCTTCTACAGTGAATGAATAGAACACCCAATCTGGATTTATAAAATTTAAGACATCAAAAGAGGAATTGAACACTCAAAAGTAAATTTCTGGGTGTTAGAGAAAGATTTTCCTCACCCTATGCAATCTTGCAAAGAGGGCCTTATTACATTTCCCTATGCTTGGGAAAACCCAAAGCTCTCCAAGTTGACATAAGCTTGGGAAAAACCAAATCTCTCAAAGTCGAGGAGGATACAACACCAACAGAGTATATAGTTTCCGTGATGGATCAAATAATGTCCCTTACTGGAAAAGACATAGGTGGAGGCATTGGATACCCCACAGGGCTATCCCAGTCAAAGGTGATTTCCTCAAAACTCGGAGGGAGAGGACTTGGTGAAATAAAAACTCTCTCTCGTTCAGAAGGTGCAGGGTCAAGAATGCCGACGACATGATTAAAGTACACATCACTCTCCGTAAGGAGAGCACGATTGATCGGAGATGGTACTGGTAACATCTATAGGGGACACATCACCCTTGACAATAGGGGTGAGGTCAGGAGAGGAATGCAGTGACATTACCGCCATGTTAATCAAAGGAGAAACAGGATGTGGGGAAACCACAGATGCCTCAGAATCCGAAGGGCCCTTAGGTGAGCCCCACACTTTTGGTATCTCAGCAGTAGCTGGACACAGAAGAGTAAGGTGATCTCCTTCGCAAGTCCTGCAAAGGAACTTAGGCTTACGTCTGAGACGTCTAGGCTTCTCAATGCCCCCAACAGTGTTCACAATGGCTGGTAACATACTCTCAACATGACAGACAGAGGTGGGAGAGTCATCTCCTACATGATGTACAGAGGTTGGAGATGCAATATTGATATGACTCGTGGTGATTAGAGTGGTTCCCCCAACATGACTAGCAGTGGTCGGGTGTGAATTGTCAACAAGACTTGCAGAAGTAGTTGACCCATCTCCAACATGATTGGTAGAGGTTGGTGATGGAGCTCTAGTATGACTGACAGTGACTGGACTAGCGGTAATCTATGGCATTTGATACCAAGTTCCAGGGAAATATTGACTTTGAAACATTGCAGGCCAAGAAGGGTCCTGGTTTACCCCCTGTCCCTGTCCAGAAAGGTAGTATCCTTCGTTTAATTGATTCAGAGAAGCTTGAACGAGCATCATCACTGAAGTTTGCGACAAGAATGAAGTATGATAAGGACTATTCAAGTGATTATATGAGTTTCCCCAATCTGAAGGGGTTTTGTGAAGTGGGTATTTCGAACCGTAAAACTGATTCTCCCCGTATGAAACACCCGAGGATACATGAGGACTCGTCATGGAAAAAGTGTTCGAAGGAACCGACATGGCGGATGAAGGATACATGAATGGAGTGTAATAAGTAGAATAAGCACCCATTTGAGTATTGGCTTCTAGAGGAGCGTAGCTAGGACTGGATCCGTAATAGGGGAGGTTCCAACCCCCCGTCGTAAAAGTTGGTTCAGGGACACAACTCATATCAAATGAGGATGTATGCATTGGGACCATGGTTCCCCTGAATCTGATGCTAGGATTCATATAAGTGGACTAGGGAGAGGATTGCAAGGGTGAAGGCACATCAACAAGAGAATGACTAGAGACCCAAGGCACAGACTAAGTACCAAAGTTCTGCATACTATTATAAGAAACATGAGGATTCGTCCCCATAAACTGAGTAGGCATCATGGGGTAGGCAACGATAAATGAGGGAGTCAAAGGGACTCCACTATCCATGATAATGAGGACTCAATATAGAATATTAAGGCCATCTAGTGATTAAAGAGCACACCAAAAGTCAAACGACCAATATGAATACAAATGGGGTAAAGTGGCTGAGTGGCCTCCCTCCCTAAAGAAGGCATGTCTCGCCCAAGAGGGGCTTGAGACTCCCTACTAAAGATCTGAGGTAACAAAATCAGTTATAAGGGCCCTCATGGGATTAACAACCAGTCGGTCAGATCCCCTTGAAGAGGTAATCCTCCATAAAGGTTGTGTGCTGTCCAACCCTTATCTGACCCAAGGTACCTGTAGAATAACCCCTGCAAGTAACCTATGAGACACCTAAGTCAAGCAACTAATAAACCACTGCATAATTGATGCACAGACGAGCAATCGTAAGTCAGTTCCACCTTATGGGCAGGGTAGCAAAGCCTGAAACCTTGAAAGCACTGCCTCTCATGGAGGTAAGGGCACTAACAAGATCCCCAGAAATATCTCTGAAGGCATCGGGGGGATATCCCTTCAACCGACTTTGCTCGACCTCGTGATTAACTCCGGTGTGAGAAGAGTCTCCTGATCTTACCAATTATACAATGTATTTCTCCACTCCCTGACTCAAACACGTATGTTGATTTAATTTCCTTGGAGAAGTTTACTCACAAAATCCTATTCCAAGGCACTAAATCATAGGCTAGTTTGTGCACCCTAGAAAATAAAATTGTGACTAATTAATTTTAAATTATAACGTTGATTTTAATGGCTGTGATTACTCAAAAAGGTATGGTAATGAAACTCATGGTGTTATGACTCTGCAAGAAAAGTAAATATGAAAATAATGCAAAGTACTAACTTTAACTTTCAATGAATGATATGCTTCTAAAAACGATGCAATTTTCAAATTCAACTCTGCAATTCAGAAGTAAAAATGCAATCTTTCACTATATGCACTAAGCTAATGATAAAAACTCAAAAGACAAAAATGCCAAGCAATGCAAAATGCCTACTGTTNGCCTATTTTTTTTTTTTTTTTTTTCAATATAACAAAACTGAAAATGTATGGACTAAAAAGTAACTTGATATATAACCCTACTATGTATAAAAAGAGACAACTCAATCAGGATACCAAGCAACAACACACCCAACCGAGTGTAGAAGGACAATAAAAAATGAAAAGACAATGAGAAAGACTTCGCCCAAAAATTCAACCAAAAGAGGGTTTCATGTCATTCCATAAGCACTTAACAGGCACTACAGAGATCCAAGAAGGCTCAACAAGCATCAAATCCCACCCAGTAAACACCATACCAAGAAAAAAGGCAAGGCAAACTGATGTATGTGATTGTTTAGGAAAATAGAGTGTATATACGTAGATTCCAGTGAGAGAGCCAACATATGTACATGACTGTCAAGGAAAAAGGCACGTATATGCTTTAAAACAAGGCCATGCAAGGGATAAAGGCTGAAAACTCAGACCCATAGTGAATAGGAGCTGTCAAGCAATGATACAACAAGAAACACAATAGAAACGAGAGCAATCTAAGGAGAAAAGTACTCCAAACCCTAAGAAAGGAGATTCAATCCCCAGTATGGTCGCCAATTCTGTTATGAGGAAAATCTCTCTATGGCTAGGGTGAACCACAACAGACGAAAATGAATGTAGAAATCAACTCTATCCCAACTACATTCTATATAAACCAATGTGCAAGCGAGATAAGAAAGAGGCCTACCTCATCCAGATGTTTGATGATGTCCACCATTGAGCACTTTGACCCAAAGCTATATACCTACAACAAGTTCTCAACAAACAAGCAAAGCAATCATATGGTGACGATATAAAAGGTTAGCAAATTAGATAGCATAATCCATCAATATACATAACAAATACACCCATGTATAATAATTCATATATTTTCAAAATATCAATTGGATGGGAAGAGAGTATTTCTATTAATAAATGATCAACATAAGTGAAAATATTACAGACTTCCTTGTCGGCATGGTTCGGAACTGAGAAACTAAGTTCCTTCTAGCTGGGCCTCCACCACTTCAATCCTCCACCAAAGGCAAGCTCATAGAAGGGAGACAATGATGTTCTCCATCAATAAGGGAAGATCTTGGGGGATGAACATCGTGTTCAGACTTAAAGGAAAAAGGGATGTATAGTCAATATGAAGTAAATAATTTCTCCAAAGTAACTTTTCTCTCAAAGTTGAATTCTTCCTCCTTTTCCATAGCTTGGAATTGGCCCATTTATAGACTTCAAAATGGAATTGAAGGGTTGAGTCGGAACGTTTCTAGTATATGGAAGGCCAAGGATCAGAGATCTCCTGTTGTGACATGGAAACCCGACATTTAATTTTCATTTTCTAGCACAAATCTCGATATACGCAGGCTGTAGTGGAGCAACCTGCGTATACACTTGCTGTATAGTGTGCAAGATACATACAAGTGGAAAAAAATGTATTTTTGTCTCTGGATTTTATCAAAAGGGAAGGTAAGTATGCATAGGGAAATAAAATAAGGCCCTCTCCGCAAGATTGCATAGGGTGAGACAAATCTTTTTCTAACAATGGGTTATTCAAAGGATGGGACACCAATCACACAGAGTTACAAAAATTCCATTCACAGAAAAAATTAAAGCATGGAATTCAACTCGGATTTGGATCTATACAAAACACAGGGAATTCAGCCAACATTAACTCATGGACATGCATTTAATAAGTAAATCCTCCTATCATTTTTCTATTTAAATAATAAATTATATTTAGAACTGTACATGATTTTACTTTTCTCAAATGCCAATCGAACTTCAATAAAAAGCGTCAAGAATTAAAATTACACAGTCACTAATTAGAACCAATGAAATGAAGAAATAAATTTTCCTCAATCTAGTCATTGAATTGGTGCACAGCCCATCCGACACTCAATCCGATCCTGGATCCGACACTTGATACGGACCTTGAAACAAAACTAAATTTCTGGTAAATTCAAAATTTACTCAACATGAAGAAAATAAGATTCCGGTGATTGCTAAGATTTGAGGATGAACAATAAAAAAATACCGAGTTTCTCACTTGATGTAGCAATGTATAGGTAGGCTCATCGTTTATTAAGCTTTAAGGAATAATCAAATTTCCTGAAGTATGAAAGGAAAAAAGAAAGAGCAACATGACTAATTTCTAGGTTGTTCATTGGCTGGGCAGCACCCAAAACGACACACTAGTCAGTACCAGAGTTCAACGCATAATCCCACTCGACGAAACATAGTCAAATCCAATAACCAATTCCCAAATGCCAAGCCCACAAACAAGAGGAGGGAAGAATCCACGAATAAATCACTCTACACAATGCGAAACATAAAATATTGACTTCTACTAAGCATAGTGATAGAAATTCAATCTAAATCAAGGAGTCTCCACGAATTTCTTATTCCAGGAACAATCAACTAAATACACAGTGAATACGAATCTTCAAAATAATTTGGGAAAAAGTTTAACAAGGCAATAAAGTTTAAAAATTCTGACATGCAACCCAAGACAATGACCAATAAGAAATCACACTTTGATTATGTGTCTATTAGCAACAATTTAATCATTCAAGCATTCTTACTAATAACCCAACTAGTAGTGATAATTAGAATCCCAAGGAGTGGTAAAACGAAAGCCAATGAATAAGGAAATTACTATACATTTAGTTGAACAATGCAGTTGAAGCAGTGTAAGAGATTCAATTTCTATATTACACAACCACCAAGGATCTTGCAATTTCGATATCAGAGAACCAATACAATTTATGACAATTTCTAAAACTGATATAAAATTTAATCATATTATAAACTCAATCTCAAATATGAATACCGTAACCGACGACGAATAAAATCTGAAGATGTTCTTCTGCAAATGATGCTCCTTCCTTTCTCCCGCTTTCTAATCATTGAAATGTCACTGATACCTCCCAACCAATGCAAGGGGTACTCTTCTTCCCCCTTATCCCCCCGAGCTGCAAAGGGGCCAAGCACACACAAATAAAAAATAATCTAGTGCCAAGCTTGCCTCACAAGGTAGAGCCACCACTCTAGATCAATTTTGGTATCCCAATTCTCACAAGTAAAACCAGTCAAAAATAATTTGGCAGCATAACCTTACCAATAACTAGTGTGATCCCTTTTCCATCTTGACCTTTTTCTTTATAGGAATTCTTTCACTGACCCATCCCCACTTGCACAAATAATTCCATATTTTATTTTAATTAAAAGTCAATTTCCCTCACATTTCCCAAATGCGCTCCTTAAATCACTCCTAGTTGTCTCTCTATTCCCCATATT
>SNQJ01S0108810.1:0-29352 GCA_010110895.2 Picea sitchensis
TGGTGGCTCTCATTATTATGTTACTTTTATTGATGATGTAACTAGAAAAACTTGAGTTTATTGCATTCGACAAAAATCTGATGTTTTTGATACTTTTAAGAAATGGAAAGATTTGGTTGAGAATGAGACAGAAAAAAGGTTGAAGTGTCTCAGATAAAAAAATGGAGTTGAATATTACAACAAGGAGTTTGATGATTATTGTTCATACCATGGGATTCAAAGAGAGAACACAATTCCAGGAACACCACAATAAAATGGTGTGTCATAAAGGATGAACATGAAAATCATGGAGCGTGCAAGGAGTATGAGATTGTATGTTGGGTTGCCCTTGCATTTCTGGGAAGATGTTGTAAATACTGTTATTTGCTTAATAAACATAGGACCTTCAAACTCTTTCGATGGTGGCATTCCAGAGGAGGCATGGATAGGTAAAAATTTAAACTATTCATTTTTGAAGACTTTCAGTTGTGAAGCATTTGTCCATATTGATAAAGAAAATAGAACAAAGCTTGAAGCAAAATCCAAGAAGTGTACATTTATTGGATATGGTGTTAATGATTTTGGTTATTTCTTATGGGATTATGAAAATCACAAAATCATTAGGAGTAGAGATGTCATATTCAATGAGAAGGTCATGTACAAAGATCAATTGCAGAGAAAGAAATAGGAAAAAGAGAAATAAGAATACACAATGCTTGATGAGATCACTAAAAAAGAAATTCCAAAGGTACCAGGAAATCGAAATTTACAACAACAAGAGAAAAAAGTACCTCAAAATCCTGCAAGTTTTGTTAGAAGATCTACCAAGTTAAGTAGACCCCCTTAACAATACTCCCCTTCATTGTACTATTTATTGTTGACTGATTCTGGTGAACCAGAAAGTTATGAAGAAGCAATGCAGGTAGACACTAAAAGAAAGTGGGGGCAAGGCATGAAAGAGGAAATGGATTCCTTGGTAAATAACTAGACTTGGGACTTGGTTCAGTTTCCTGTAGGAAAAAGAGCATTGCAGAATAAATGGGTCTACAAGTTGAAGGAATAATATGGAGGAAAAAAGAGGTACAAGGCTAGACTTGTTGTAAAGGGGATTGCACAAAAGAAAGGTATAGATTTTGATGAAATATTTTATCATGTTGTTAAGATCACTTCAGTTTGGACTATTTTAAGTCTTGTGGCAATAGAATATTTGCATATTGCATAGTTATATGTAAAAACAACTTTTCTCCATGGGGATTTAGAGGAAGAGATTTATATGCAGCAACCACAGGGGTATGAGGTCAAAGGGAAGGAAAATTTGGTATGCAAGTTGAAGAAGAGATTGTATGGCCTAAATCAAGCTCCAAGGAAGTGGTATTTGATGTTTGACAGGTTTATGACAGAGCAAGGTTATAGTAGATGTCATTCTGATCATTGTGTTTATTTTAAAAGGATAGAAAATGGAAGCTATATTATCTTGCTATTGTATGCAGATGACATGCTTGTTGCAGGGTCTAATATGTAGGATATAAATTTGATCAAGAAGAAATTAGCTCATTCAGTTGCGATGAAGGATTTGGGTGCTGCAAAGAAAATCCTTGGTATGACAATAACAAGAGACAACAAAAATCACAAATTGACCTTGTCTCAAGATGAGTACATAGAGAAGGTGTTGGAGAGGTTTAGAATGAAGAATGCAAAACCAGTTAGAAGACGTTTAGCCAGCCATTTCAAATTAACTAAGGAAATGTGTCCCAAGACACAAGAGGAGATATAATACATGTCCAGGGTCCCTTATTCGTCAACAGTGGGCATGTTGATGTATGTGATGGTTTGCACAAGACCATATATTGCACATGCGGTGGGAGTTGTGAGAAGGTATATGAGCAATCTAGGTAAAGAACATTGGGAGGAATTAAAGTGGATTCTTAGGTATTTGAGAGGTACTTCTACTCATGCATTATGTTTTGGAAGTTCAGACATTGTTCTATAGGGATATGTTTATTCAGATATGGAAGGTGATAAAGATAGAAGGAGGAGCACCACAAATTATGTTTTTAATGTAGGTGGAACAACAGTAAGTTGGATTTAAAAACTACAAAAATTTGTTTCACTTTCAACAACAAAAGTAGAGTATGTTGTTGCTACAGAGGCTAGTAAATAAATGATTTGGTTACGGAGTTTTATGGAGGAATTGGGAAAGAAGCAAGAGAATAACATGTTGTACTGTGACAATGAGAGTGTCATTCATCTTGCAAATAAATCATCCTTCCATTCAAATACTAAGCATATATATCTCATGTACCATTTCATATGATCCATCTTAGAAGATGGACATTTGAACTTGAAAAAGATACATACTAGCCATAATCCTACAAACATGTTAACAAAGGGAGTAACCAGGGAGAAATTGAGTTCTTTCTTAGTTTCAGTTGAAATTCAAGCATGAAGGTGATACAGATGGATTTAGGTGGCCTCCTACCTATTCCAACTGGTTCATTTTGGCAGTTTTCCAGTTTGGCAGTTTTTTCCTAGTTTTCGGGTCCTCGACTTTCGAGGCCGGTTTTGAGGCCCTAAACATTGTTTTGAGGGCTCGCCACGGTCAAAATATAAAAAAATTCACAGTATAACAAAACCATGTGTAGTCCTTAGATAAACCTTTCCAATGGGCTATCGTGTGCCTAAACCGAAGATCGTATGCAAAATTTACGACCCCGGGAAGTTGATGTACTAACTTACCCCAACGAGCCCCACATGACTTTTGACGCTTCATCTCATAGGTTTAGGTTTTTGGATGTATAGGGTTTTGACATTCATTTTTATTGTAAAAATTCCTTCATAGCCTCATTTTACTCATCTTCTCGCGAATGAGTGCAAGCGTCACATCTCTTCTCAGAGATAAGACACCACCATTCCAACAAGCTTATTTTCCGCTGCATTTTACAGTTTCAGCTTATTTCCTTATTGAATAGAAACCAATTTTATTGTATCTCTGTTATTTGGTGTTAAGCATCTTTTAATAATAATATGTATTCATTTCATTTTTCTCGATTTTGACGGCATATCGGTAGGTCGCGCACAAGGACGAGATGTCCAGAAAGTCCATTTTATCCTGGATGTATCTATGCAGACCACCGCGATACTTGAGCACCAAAATGTCGCTCAGAATCTTTGATACCCATCTTGGTGCGCAAGGTATGGAAGATATTTGTGAACTCGAGAACTGCTTGGTCTCTTTCCTACCACAGTGTGGTCCATTTTATATACAGTTCATCATAACTTCCGACAGGGTAGTATTGTTCCTTAATATCATCCTTGAAGGAATCCTAGGTGACCGAGACTGTAAATAATGAGGATTCCTTTGTTTCCTTTTTCTCATAGAAATTTTCCCACCAATATTTGACATGGGGAACTGCTTTGAGGAGTGCAAAAGTAATATTTTCTCTATTCAAAAAGTTATGGATAGATAAATACCCTCTTAGTAGATTCAACCATTTGTATACAACATATGTGTCTATCTGACCTTCAAAAATAGGAATATCAAAGTTGATTTGTACCTTGAAGGGGGTGATGCCTTCACTTGAGGAAGATGCGTCTCCTGTTGGTAGTCACCAAAGGATTTGCGCAAAATTAGCCATCATCTCATTCCTCTATTGCATGAGGGCTTCCTCGAGAAAATTTTTGAAAGGATCTCATGTCCCATAGTCTTTCTTTTTTCCCACCATGAGAGGTTGCTTGGGCGTGCGAGAGATTTTGTCCTCAAGAGAAACAAGCTCGAGACCCAATTATTTGTACCCTGACCTCGTCGGGGACATGAATTAAGAATGAAAAGGAGCAGACCGAAATGAATACATATTATTTTTAAAATATGATTAACACCAAATAACAGAGATACAATAAAATTGGTTTCTATTCATTAAGGAAATAAGATGAAACTGTAAAATGCAGCGGAAAATAAGCTTGTTGGAATGGTGGCAGCTTATCTCTGAGAAGAGATGTGAAGGTTGTGCTCATTCGTAAGAAGATGAGTAAAATGAGGCTCTGAAGGCCTTTTTACAAAAAAAATGAATGCCAAAACCCTAGACATCCAAAAACCTAACCCTAGGAGATGAAGTGTCAAAATTCATGTGGGCCCCGTTGGGGTAAGTTAGTACATTAACTTCCTAGGGTCGTAACTTTTGCATACGATCTTTGTTTTAGGCACACGATATCCCGTTGGAAAGGTCTATCTGAGGACTACACATGTTACCATAAGACTATGACTTCAACTATATTATAACTATGGCGAGCCCTAAATACATTTTTTAGGTCCTCAAAACGACCTCGGAAATCGGGGACCCAAAGACTAGGAAAAAACTGCCAAACTGGAAAACTGCCAAAATGAACCAGTTGCAATAGGTGGGAGGCCATCGACATCCATCTGGATTAGAAGGTAAGATGAGAAATTTTTCGAGTCCAAGGTGGAGTATAGTCTAGCAGGTATAGCAAGAGTGGATTTATTGTGATCAGTCTCCATGTGGGAGATTGTTGGTTGTGGAGCCTAATTATATGTTGGACACACTGATCACACTGAGAGGGGGGGGGTGAATCAGTGTAGGGATCTATTTCAACTTCCCTTCACAAAACTCAACTATCAATCACCATTTAATCATCACTTATTACTATCATTTATAACCAGCTGTATGTGAACATATATCAGCAACACATAACAACAACATATATCATCAATAAGCCATCACCACAAAGAACACAAGAAAGATAAGAAGTATGTACAATTTTCTTTTTATTATGGACTACAATCCTTGGGTTTATCAGCAACAACTAAATAGAGTACAACTCTACAAGAGCACCAGCTTTGCAATGCAAGACTCAACTTACACAACTCAACACCAACTGAGAAGAGGATTCAATCCTCAACATATACCAATCTATCAATAGGTACGCGACCTGTCAGTAGTGAAGCACGCGTATGTACGCGCCCTACCAGTAGTACAACCCGCATATGTATGCGACCAATCTGTATTGTAACCTATGTATTCCTTCTGATCAAATAGGGTTTTCTCTCCTTGAAAAACTCATATCCTCTGCAGCCTTCAGTCACATCCACTTCTTCCTTTCATAACAAATCACAACACATCTATGATTTCCAACAACTTACTCATGCTCCTCAACCTTACAATATGAATGTTACTTAATCATAAGTAACCAATATACTATGGAAACCATATCAGTACTGAACCATAAGAGTGATCCTCACTCAGTCAATCAACCAACATAAACCACATCTCAACAACCATACCAAGAATTCCTTAAGAATTCATCATACCATAAGCAAAAGTATCCATCAAGAAAAACATGTAACCATACAAAAAATTATATGACAGATCTGAGCCCATAGAATGCAGATCTCGAACTTACTTCATCCTTTAGGAACCTGGCATCAGCTCACACTCAAGTCTCCATGAATTTTCCAACGGTACGTGCTCTGGCTCACTGCAGCCCGCATATGTATGCGCTCTGGCTCACTGCAGCCCACGTATGTACATGCTCTGGCCCACTACTGCTCATGTACTCCTTCAGAAACTAGGATTTCTGAACTTCTGAAACTTTCATCGTCAAGATCTCAAACTTACGAAAAATTTGATGCGTCCATGAGATCCTCCAGTCAATCTCTCACTCAGAATAGATCTTCAATATGTGCTCAAGAGATATTTTTTACGAGAGACCCTTGCCTCTTATTTATACTTTCCAAGTATCTTCCTTAGAAGCATCCTCTTGGCCACTTTGTCCACATATCCACTTTATCCACAAAACCACTTTGTCCACATAGTCACCTTTATCCAACTTTGTCCAATTAGCCACTTGTTCACATGGCCACTTGTCCACTTAACCCACTTTCCTTATTTTAGGGTTAACCCACTTATAACCACTTTCCATAATTAGAAAGTTCTCCATTAACTTTATTATTTAAATAATCCTCTTTGACTTCATCACTTCACTTTATTATTTAAATAATTTCTTCTTTGTAAGAACTTTGACTTCTTTGACCTTTTGGGGGCTTCTAGCCAACAATGAGGGTCCTCCAACTTTGTAAGGCCATAACTCTCAAACCATGAGGAGTTATGTGATGTTCCACATACAATACATACCACCGGAAATGGCATGACAATCAGTATCCATCTAGGATAGTTTCACTGACAAAATCACTTATATTCATCTCATTACTCCACAATTAAGCATGGGTTGTCTAACCATACTTCTAGGATAACTCAACCAAAAAGCGTCTTCCCATGATGGATTTCACCATAAGGGGACCACTTTGGAGTTCATCCATTTGTACTTCCTGTCATCCATGACAAGACAATAATGAGTAATCTTTACATCAATCCAACTTGGAATAACCCATGTCAACATATCACTATGACATTGTCCCTTTGTCATTGATTCCATGCATGACCACATCATCCAACAATCAATACATTAATACATCAATCCATCTATGCATCATATATCAATGACAACACATTGATCCATATTAATCTATGCATCATATATCAATGAAAACACATTGATCCATCTTCATCTATGCATGACATCATACAACTATGACTCCACTTGACATCAATCCATTGAAATCAATAAAAATACATGATCCATCAATCAATACATCAATATACAATGATAATACATTGTTCCTTTGACATCAATGACAACATGATCCAACGATCTCCCCCTTCGGCATTGATGGCAATGCCAACATTGATGTCAACACCAATCATTGAAGGCAACATGTAGACATGGTATTGCTCTTCATCAATAGTCATCTCAATTACATCAATGTGATTATCTATCCTCCTTTGACATCAATGGAAAAGGGTAGTTCTCTCCTTGGGGCTGCTCCCCCTACCTGAACTCTCCTTGGGGCTTCTCCCCTTGCCTGGATTCCTTTGATATTCCTCTGAATAATCTCTCCCGTTTTGAACAAGGGATATCACTTTGATGTAATTTTGAAGACATATCACTCATGATTCCCTTGTTACCATCGCTCCCCCTGGATCCATGCCTCTGTGCTCTCTCTTCAAGCATCTATCCTGCATCTGATGAATCTCTCCTCCTGGAATCATGGGAAGAAGAATGACTCCCCCTATGGGTATGTCTCCCCCTATATTCTCTGGAATATGAAAAATATGCTACCACTGCAATATGCTTATGCTGCAAATTCTACTGCTCAACCGGAACATAGATCAACTGCTCAAGAATGATCTTCTCTTCTAATGACGATCCTTGGACCTGTTCATGCATCCAACATCCAAACTCATGCCATACCATACATCAAGTGTATTCAAATCATGCATACTATCTCATGCCTCACTAATGATACAAAAGATATGTCAAAAGTGAATCAAAACATCAACCATGTATATAAATACCATACAATATACCATAATATATCATCAATGGAGTGTATAAACCATATGCCTCAAACAAGTGTCATATCACTCATGATATGCCTCCACCATGAACCAAGTTCCACAACCATGTATCTCAATCAATCAAGTGTCTCAACTATATCATCCCATACATAATGTACCAAGGTATATGCTAAAACAAGTAATACCAATGATGTACTTTAGCCAAGTACTATCACCCACAAACATATACCATCTATGAGTGCATCAACATTGCACTAAACATGTATCACCACCTGTACCAAGCAAGTGCATCAACCATGCACCACAAATGTATCACCACCTACACCAAGCAAGTGCATCAACCATGCACCAAACCTCAACAAGATGTACTACAATCAATATGTGTTCCCATGCATGTATGCCATATCAATCATAAACTATGTGCCAATCATACTGATAGTTGGTGCCTCTAACAATGTACCAAGAGTTTATCAATCATTCATCAACTATAATTGAAGCTATGACTCATAAATGATGTACACCATGACCACCTCATCAACTCATCAACTACATTTCCCACTATGTAGCTCAACCACATTCCAAATGCATGCACAAATATATCCAACAAATATGCCTCTAACAATACATCATCAATGGAAATCACATATGTACCAGCCATGTATCATAACAGATATGCCTCAACCTCCATTACTACAACAAATACTAAGAATCCAAAAATACATGTACTAGAAGTGTGCCTCAATAGATCAATGACATCTCTAGCTAGCATCATCATGATATATCTCATAACCAAGGTGCCATAATTTCACTGTCACAGCCAACATTGTTCCTCAATAGAAAAATGTCTCAATCCACACTCTAGGGTTAGTACCATGCATCTAAGATAGTCTTTCAACACTCAACCATATGCCATCACTATACATACATCAATTATGTATGCCAACATTCAATCATGAAAACCTGCAACAAACCATGTCAGATCCTGCAACACAAGTTATAACATCACATCAAGTTGCAATTTGCATAGCCTACTACCCAAGGCTTTTACCACATGTACACAACTTGTTGTACAGACCACTCACGTATGTATGTGACCTATTTATAGGTCAGCTCATGTGTGTACACGACTGTTACCAATGTAACCGACATATTCTTTAGAAGAATTCAATCTTGAGCTTGCCTTAGGGATTTCATTATGTTCTAATTGTTCAGCCTTCTTCACCCACTTCTGAAGGTGTCCCAACTTCTCAGAACTTGAGATCTGAGATTCCATCTTTCCAACATTGTCTTCTCTTCTAGCCTCATGTGTTCTTGTCATGCTATATGAAGTCCTCATCATGGAATATCTTCTTGTGTTCTAACAGTCCTGGGATTTGTGGACAAATCCACTACAGCTGTAGCATCTCATGGTGTGACAATGAGCAACAATGTGTCCTACTTGATTACATCTCCAACACCTTAGGGTTTTATGAAATCTTTCATTATCTTTCCTTGCATAATATATGCATTCCAAAGCTTTGTGACCGTATTCATTACATGCATAACAATGACCATGAAAAACATTTTCATACCTTTGCTTTGGTGTCCATTTTGAAGGTGTATCTCTTATTTGAGGTGTAAATATGGCTTCTTGATGTCTTCCTTTATTTGTTCTTTTGAAAGTTTCCTTCCCTTCTGTAGATGGTTGACTTGCAACATTATTTCCATCCTTTGATAGTGAGGGACTTACCCCATGCTTCTTTGAGGTTCTTGCTTCAATATGTGTAGCTTCTTTGTTGTATACAAGACTTGATTTATCGTTTGGTGATCTTTGACTATCCAAGATCTCATTCAAGATTGTTGATCTATTCAAGATTTTTTTTGACTTTTCTACTTTCTTTCTAATATCAACAACTTCAGCTTCCAACTTATGACACGACTCTTCCTTTTCATTTACTTGATTCTTTAATAGTTCCTCTACCCTTTTGGATTCTTCAATTTGGGTCTTGAGATGGGCATTAACTTCAATACTTTTGCTAATCTCATCATCTACCTTCTTATTCTCTTCTATTTCATTCTTTAGTCTTTTGATATCTTCTTTTTTTTTCTTCTAATTGAGTCCTTTTTCTTTCTTCTTGATCTTTGAGAATTTCCTTTAGTTGCAAGATATAATTTTAATTCTTTTCAAGAAACCTTTTAGTGTTCTCGTAAACATATCTATAGTCTATATAACTATGGTCATAGTTGTATTCATATAGACCCAAATCAACTTCTTCCATGGGATAAATTTCATTTGATTCTACACAAACTATTTCTATATCTTCTTCTTCACAGGTAGAGAAACATTCAACTTCACATTTATAATCATTGCAATCAGAGGATTTTGGAGATTATTTACCTTCATTGTTCTTGATGGAGTTGTCTTTAGTGTCTTCCTTTTTTCCTTGGTATGTCTTCTCTAGATTTAGCCATATATCTTTGGTGGAAGTGCATTTTCCCATGCTCTCTTTGATAGAACTTGAGAGTCCATTGAGAATGGTCTTGAGAGACAATGCATCATTCTTATTTTCTTCCTTTTGAACTGCAAAATTTGACTTGTTCTTCAAGGGAACTGATCCACTAATAGTTTCTTTCCAAACACCTGCTCATTTTTCGTTCAAATGCACTTTCATTTCTATTCTCCATGTTGAATAATTTTCTTCATCAAGGATTGGAACTTCATCATCTATTTGTGTGTCCATGGATTTCTTCCAATCTTGTTAGGGCTTATAGTGAAGTCCTGATCTGATACCAATTTTTGGACACACCGACCACATTGAGAGGGGGGTTGAATCAGTGTATGGCTCTATTTCAACTTCCCTTCACAAAAATCCTTAGTTAGCAATCACCATTTACTCATCACTTATTACTATCATGTATAACCAGTTGTATGTGAACATATATCAGCAACAGATAACAACAACATATAACATCAATAAGCCATAACCACAAAGAACACAAGGAACACAAGATGTATGTACAATTTTATTTTTATTATGGACTACAATCCTTCGGTTTATCAACAACAACTAAATAGAGTACAACTCTACAAGAGCACCACCTATGCAATGCAAGACTCAACTTACACAAATCAACACCAACTGGGAAGAGGATTCAATCCTCAATAGATACCAATCTATCAACATGTACGCAACCTGTCAGTAGTGCAACATGTGTATGTACACGCCCTACCAGTGGTATAGCCCTGCGTATGTACATGGCCAATCTATACTGCAGCCTGCGTATGCCTTCTGATCAACTAGGGTTTTTTCTCATTGAAAAACTCATATCCTCTGTAGCCTTCAGTCACATCCACTTTTGCTTTTCATAACCAATCACAACACATCTATGCTTTCCAACAACTTACTCATGCTCTTCAACCATACAATATGAATTTTACTCAATCATAAGTAACCAGTATATTATGGAAACCATATTAGTATTGAACCATAAGAGTGCTCCCCACTCAGTTAATCAAACAACATAAACAACATCACAACAGACATACCAAGAATGCCTTAAGCATTCATCATACCATAAGCAAAAGTATCCATTGAGACAAACATGTAACCATACCAGAAGTTCTATGATAGATCTGAGCCTATAGAATACAGATCTGGGACTTGCTTCATCCTTTAGGAACCTGGCATCAACTCACACTCAAGTCTCCTTGAATTCTCCAATGGTACGTGCTCTGGCTCACTGCAGCCCACGTATGTACGCACTTTGGCTCACTGCAACCCGCGTATGTATGCGCTTTGGCCCACTGCTACTCGTGTACTCCTTCAGAAACTAGGGTTTCTGAACTTCCGAAACTTTCACCATCAAGATCTTAGACATACAGAAACTTTGATGCGTCCATGATATCCGCTAGTCAATCTCTCACTCAGAATAGATTTTCAATATGTCCTCAAGAGATTTTTTACAAGAGACCCTTACCTCTTATTTATACTTTCCAAGTAGCTTCCTTAGAAGCATCCTCTTGGCCACTTTGTCCACATATCCACTTTATCCACAAAACCACTTATTTCCACTTAGCCACTTTGTCCACATAGTCACCCTTATCCAACTTTGTCCAATTATCCACTTGTTCACATGTCCACTTGTCCACTTAACCCACTTTCCTTATTTTAGGGTTAACCCACTTATAACTACTTTCCATAATTAGAAAGTTCTCCATTAACTTTATTATTTAAATAATCCTCTTTGAATTCATCACTTCACTTTATTATTTAAATAATTTCTTCTTTGTAAGCACTTTGACTTCTTTGACCTTTTGGGGGCTTCTAGCCAACAATGAGGATCCTCCAACTTTGTAAGGCCATAACTCTCAAACTATGAGGAGTTATGTGATGTTCCACATACCACTGGAAATGGCATGACAAGCACTATCCATCTAGGATAGTTTCACTGAAACATTCATTGATATTCATCTCATTATTCCACAATTAAGCATGGGTTCTCTAACCATACTTCTAGGATAACTCAACCGCAAAGCATCTTCTTGTGAGGGATTTCACCATAAGGGGACCACTTTGGAGTTCATCCATTTGTACTTCCTATCAACGATGAAAAGACAATAATGAGTCATATTTACATCAATCCAACTTGGAATAACCCATGACAACATATCACTATGACATTGTCCCTTTGTCATTGATTCCATGCATGACCACATGATCCAACGATCAATACATTAATACATCAATCCATCTATGCATCATATATCAATGAAAACACATTGATCCATCTTCATCTATGCATCATATATCAATGAGAACACATTGATCCATCTTCATCTATGTATGACATCATACAACTATGACTCCACTTGACATCAATCCATTGACATCAATAACAATACATGATCCATCAATCAATACATCAATATACTATGACAAGACATTGTTCCTTTGACATCAATCCTTTTACATGAATGACAACATGATCCAACATTAGCTTCATGATTCATAGGTTTTTTTCATTCATCCTTGGACCAAATTCCCTAACGGGTGGTTGTGGGAGGGCTTGCCCGCCCTGGTGTGGGATTCGGGGTTAGCGCCCCTGAACTAAAATATTGGGAAAAATTGCCTTGTAAAATATTTTGATTTCATAGCCAATATGGACCATTCATTATAAGGTCGTAGATCTGACAGTAGAAGTTATTTTTAGGGATTTTTTCCCTAGAAGGAAACCATCTTTTATGAGGGAATTGTATTGTGGTTGTGTATGAGTGTGATTATTTTATTATGAGAGAGGATACTGTGAGATAAAGAAGACGAAGTTACAATGGGTGTGTTGTAGGTTGTATCCCTTCATTTTGTTGGATAATAAAAAGGAAGGACCTGACAATTTCTCTAGTGGACGTAGCCCACACTGGGTTAGCCACATATATTTGTATCTCTATTGTATTGTGTATCTTCTATGTTTTATTTCCGCATTTGTTTTATTTTATTGCTCTACGATCCTGTTTTTCTAACACGTATGACTCCAACATACAAGAATATGGGAGATAAAAATCCCAACATATAAGACCTATCTATTTAGAAATTAATTGTGGATGGAATCAAGTCATGGGAAAATGTTGATAGGGAAAAAGTATAATACAATTGTATTTGTTACAATGGAATCCCTCAGTGATGGTTGTATCTTGCAATGCACATAATTCCACAAAAATTGATCATAGCCAACTATTTAATGCAAATTTTTTAATGCTAAATTAATAATTTAATTTAGAACTAAAGTAGGAATACATAGAGTACAACCACACAATTATTAAACACCATAAGACAATAGATATATTTACCCTAAAAACCCAAATGGGAAACCTAACATTTAGTGGGTATTTCATTCTTCCTTGGGAAATGGTTATAATGGTGAGCTACATTCTCCATCACAGTTTTAATGCATTCTCACTCATATGCAATATTATAGATGGCTCAAGTTCAGAGATGACCTTTGAACTTGGAACATGCTTCTTCTTCATAGTCCTTCATGCCAGGGATGATTTTAGGGGCTAAATTTCACTCATGGGCTAATTTTCCATGGTTTTTTCCAAAAAAGTGATTCGTTATTTTAAAAATGATTCGCCTGAATTCTATAGGATAAAATTATTTTACCTTAAAAATCGCCAAAATTTTATAAAAACTATATAAAATACTTATAAATTTGAATATTTTTACAAAAATATCGCCAAACATTTATAGTTGACATATGAAGGATTAGTAAGATTTGCCAAGGATTCTACATTTTAAAATAAATTTCCATCCTTGAAATCATCCTTGCTTCATGCTCTGCTACAACCCTACTTCTTCATTTATTCTCAAGCTATCTCCATCATTGAAAGCCCTTTTTCTCCATAGCATTCATATTTAATAAGATACCTTGGAAGGCCAACCATCACAATGGGTTGTTTCATCTTTCAAGTGAAAAGGAGTTTTAGACTATTCACGCAAATTTGTAAAATCATTTTTTTTATTTCAAATTTTAAAAAAGAGAAGAGTTTATTTATAGTATCCATTTCATATCACACCTCCCCATTTGGAGGCTTTTGGTTCCCAAAAGCTTCAACTCTATTTTTTCTTCTTCTTCTCTATAGTTATGTGATTCTCGCCTCTACTATAATAGACCAGAGCTATCTTTTGGTTGTTATGGATCATCTCTACATCAATATCTATCATATCTCAAAGAACAAGTGCTTTCACTACAGGATGGAAGACCAGATATGAATAGGAACTGCCTTTAACATAAGCCTCCTCTCCATCTCATGGCTAGAGATGGCATTCTTTGTTGCAATATTTTTCTAGAAAACCACTAATCCTTGGATTGAAGGTGAAAATAGCTCCTACTTCCCCTTGACCTTGACTCTCCAATATTTCTTCTTGGTTGTTTGGTTCTTCAGATGGAGTTCTAGGTGAAGCCTCCAACATTTGGCCTCCCAATGTCTATTCAATCTATAGTGATGGAAATAGTTCGTACATGGGTTTATTGGCCTTCTATAGTGCTAGAAATTGCTATCCTTATGTCTTATTTTCTCACAATATAAATACAAACAAACCAAATATAGAATACCATACCTTTTCAGGTTGTGATGATGCTTGTCAAATTGGTTTATAGGCCCCCTAAGTGTTGGAGTATATCTGGGTGGTGGAATCATCCCTTTTCTTCCCTCTTCCAAGTCTTTACAAATATATTTGAGTGGCTTGTTTCCCACTCCTTTTCCAACTACTTTTTCCTCCATGGGAATGGATTCTTTTCCAGTTCCTCTTACCTTAACAAAGGTGGTTTGAGTTGAACTTGTGTTGGATTCTTGTCCACCAAATCCTAGGCCTTCATACTTGGGCCTCTATTGAGCTACAATGGAAATCACAATCCCTTGGAATTTCTTTCCTAGCCCTTGGCCCTTGTAACCCATTTTCCTCAATAACTTGGAATCAATTCCTCTAGTGTGATTTTTGAAATCATTAAAGGGATCTTGAGGAAGAATATTGGAAGGTAAGTTTACCATGCTTGACTTAGTCATGGTGTTGCTTATATAGTGGCAATGGAAGGGGCTTTCTCAATCTATTGTACAATTACTTGTAGCTTCTTCAATGCCTCTTCCTTCACTTCCAAATATTGATACAATTGAGCATTCATTTCATTCAACCTCTCCTCTTTCCAATGATCTAGCTAAGTGAATTTATCCCCCAATTGTAAGAGTTGTAATATGCTCTTGTCTAATTTTTTCCTGGTGAGGTTGAAGAAGCCTAGTGATTGGAAAGTTATTTTTCCAGCTCATCTTCTTTCTAACTCTAATACCAAATTTCCTCTTGGATCTACTTGTTGAAGTCTCTTAACTCTTGTAGCTTCTCACAGGGGCTTCACCCAAGAACCAATATGATATCATGGTTGTTCATATTAGGGGTGAGAATATCCATAAAATAGTTAGGTAATATATTAACACATATTAAGGGAGTTTTTAAATACTATAGAGGAATATTGGTATTTTGGGGAGGGTGGGGGGATTTAGGGGGCGGGAGGGTGGTTGGGGGAGTTGTGCAAGAATTCAATGAGGCAGGTGCATTCAATATGGAAGGCTCATTGTGGAAGGCTTAGGTGCATTCAATGAGGCAGTTGTGAAAGGGGTAACGTAATGAAAGCAAGCCAAGTCAAAACCATATCTTGTTATGAGGCCAAATATAGTCAAAATATAGCTCGTTCTTTAGAAGAGGAAGTCAACAATCCGTCCATGACCTAGTATTTCCTTCTCGACTTTTTTTCAAAGTGAAAGTTAGGGTGCCAAATTTGGTCCATGTTTTTCCAAGCCTTGTGAATTCGATCCCAAAATCAAGGGGTCATCCTTGTGAAAACCATGGTTGGCCAAGGAGAAAGCTGACATAGATTCAATTGAAATTACCTAAATAAAAAATGCAAATGTTGTAAAAGGTGTGGTAATATGTTCCAGTTAGGTTGATGATCAAGACATTTTTTATGAAATTGTTAAAATAATTCATTGTTTTATTTCACCCATGTTAAAGGGAATCGGGAGAAAAACCATCATCACTCAATTCAAACAGTAATTCCATGCTAATGAAGGTTTGGCCACTCGCTTCCATAAACCTGGTGATGACAATGAGACTCAATATTGTTTGCATAAATCACGTAATGATACCATGTAAAAATATTCTATTACTTTGTCTATAGGTAGTGAGAGAGAATTGAAAAATCCCACAAATGCACAAGTTAGCCTATCTAGTGATGTTCCACTATCAATCAATATTTTTGGATCTCAAAGTTTCAATGTCTGCAATGGATCTCAAAGAAACATATTAAAATAAAGTCGGTCGAATCCTTTCCCCCATGTCCTCTCTTCCTCTTAACTCTCCAATAAATACATACAAAACAATTATGAACAGAGAACCCAATAATAGGCACAAAAGTTATTGTAATGAAATAGAAAGGATCTAGCAGAAACTCAAATATAATATTTTTTGGAGGCTAGTTTTGGCCTAGTGTGACACTGCCCAATGTGACTACAAAAAGTTTATACAAAATCATTATCAACAAAAACATAATAGAGGCAAATATTTAGGCAAAAGAAAAATGGAAGCTGCAATTAATAGCAACATAAGCAAGGGAAATTGTACCTAATAGAATCAACATAATATCAAAACAACTGCAAGAAGAAATACAACAATATCACAAAATCATGAAACCAAGGATGAAAAAATAGTATCAAACACTAATGACTACCACCATTAGGGAAAAAAATTAGGTAATGTTGCAACCAACAGGACGAAGCAAACATAAGATTCTAGAAAAATGAAAAACAATAACAAAGAACACCAAAGTTGGTACTAATGCATCCTTCAGCAGAAGTATGTTTATGTTGTCATGTCATCCTTTTAATAGAGGGCACACCGTTATGGAAATATTCCCATGTGGACATGTGAACTTTCCCTTGGATTATAGACCCCTCTACCAAGACAGATAACACATTTGGACACTACCATTCCTATAGATTCATTTTATCCATCGAAAAAGAGAGAAGGAGGGGAAGTATGATGTACCTTGTTTATGAAATTTGTCCAATCTGCTCCAATCTGTGAGCTCCAAACAATACCTGCAATGGATAGCAAGAAACAAATGACGACCTCCTACTCCAATGGATTAGACAAAATCAATCGATCTATGAAGATTAAGACAAGCATAGACAAGCACATGTAAACACATACTTGAAGGAAATAGGCCAAGTATATTAATGAGAACTTCAAAAGGAAACTTACAATCTTCAGATTATGTTGCAACAACCTCTCCAATTCCTCCTCGTCCAACCCTTGCATCCACAATCAAAATAACAATGCTTTGTTGATTTCTCATCTTTTTCACCATGGGAATGCCTCCAGTTATAGGCTTTGAGAGGCTCAACTACCTTGGGTATATTTGGAATTAGTTGAGGATATGGCTCCAATAGTTGTGATATCTTCCTTAGATGCATCCCTGGAGTTAGATTCGATCCAAACTAACCCAATCCGTCCATAGTTGTCTTTAGAGGAAAGTGGGATTTCCTCCAAGATTCTCTCAACCAACTCAACACTCCCTTAAAATGGAAAACAAAGTGTTGCAGTGATCCCCCTGAGATGGACAAGGAGCGCTAGCGCTCCCTATGTATGAGAAGGGAAGCATTGATCTTCCAAAAAATCACCAAGATGAGTAAATCCCTAGTAAAAATACTTGTTTCGACTATCAGATGATGGGGCTTATTCTTATAACATGTTTTAGGGGTTGTAGTAAGTGTTTTCATGGTGTCGTTTGAGATGCAACACTTAGGAAAAGCGAATGTGACACTTTCGACAATAAAAGTGTGATACTTGTGACACTTATGACACTTGAGACAATGAAAGTGTGACACTGTCGAAGTGAGTAATTTTGATGTGTAACACACATGAAGGTTAGACTAATAGTTTTAAATGGTCATAAGGTCGCTCACAGTTAAAGTGTTCCATAATGATATAATATAATTTGCAAGGAAACAAGTCTCTTCCCTTTTAGGTATATTCTCTTAAGAAAGAGGCCAGTATACCCCAAAACATGTAAGAAAAACATATGCTCCCAATCTTATGTCAGTCCTAAATGCTTGTAAAGGAAACAAATTCAGCAATGGGAAAACAATGGAAATCAAACTGCATAATTAATATTAGGGTTCCAATAATGATTTACGTAAAATTTAGGTATCTTTGAATATCTGCTCAAAAATAAACTTGAAATGTTAAAATAATCCAACCTATGGCTAAATTCGATGTGGTATCTAATTATGATGCCAATAACCTTCTTTATCCCTAAGAAGGGTACATCAAAAGCTATTTCCCCTTCATGTTCTCCATCCCCAAAGTATGCCCAACATTTATTCTACCTCTTGCAGAAAACATAACATCTATTAGTTTGACAGAAATGTTGAAATATTGGAGTAAACTGCAGTGGTCAACCTCAAGAACAAAATAACAGTTAAGTGCATATGATTGATAGAGCTATTACAATTTTATCTTTGACATGACTTGCACTGAATGCAATATGATTATCCTGCTAGAATATGAAATATGCAAAAGAAAACTCCCTTGTCATTGAAAATTTATCCAATCAGAATTGAGTGCATGCATCTTTGTGAGTTCATGAAGTTGTCCATTTCAAACTACTACTTTGAAGAATATTGAGTCCTACATATTACAGTTAACTAAAAAGATGTCACAGGCAACATAAATGAAGTGCCAGATCACAACTACTTCAACTCGGTTATTGATGGAGTTTGCATGACCCACTTTACTGCAATCCTAAGTCTCTTTAGCAACATATAGCATTATAAAATATATAATAGATAAATTTCATTATTCTTATTTATACAACATTTCATCATTGCTACTTGTTTTATTGCCCAAAAATTCTCTATATTGAAAGGTTGCAATATTTTTATTCTTGAATCTCGACAATCAGACTCATACCATTATAAATCTATACCACCGCTTGATTTTTTTTCTTTTGAAAATGTACATCAAATATGATTCCTCGTGGGGCCAAAGTGTAGTCTCACAAGTTCCCCTCCCTAGATCTTTCCTAAAAAGGTCAATCCTGGCTAAGATTTATATGATTGCAATATTTTTATTCTTGAATCTCGACAATCAGACTCATACCATTATAAATCTATACCACCACTTGATTTTTTTTCTTTTGAAAATGTACATCAAATATGATTCCTCGTGGGGCCAAAGTGTAGTCTCACAAGTTCCCCTCCCTAGATCTTTCCTAAAAAGGTCAATCCTGGCTAAGATTTATAGAGTCAACTCTAATCTAAAAGTTGATATTTCTCCCAATTAGAACAGATTAGTTGCCTTATGAAAATTTTCCCACTGTCATCTTTCCCATAAGGACATGCTCGTCAATCGATCACATCCCACACAATCCTACCTACCTATAAGATTTTTTCTTTCGAAAATACATCTTAATTTTCATTACTAAATGATAAAAATGTACGTAAAATATGATTTGTCATGGGGCCAAAGCATGGTCATACAAGTTCCCCTTCTCTAGATCCTTCCTAAAAATTCCAATCTTGGCTAAGATATACATAGCCAAATCTAATCTAAAAGTTTATATTTCTCTCTCAAATAGAACAAATTAGCCACCTCATGAAAAGTTTCCCATTGTCATATTTTCCATAAGGACGTGGTCATCAATCCGATCACGTCCCAAACAATACTACCTTCCTATAAGATTTTTTATTTTGAAAGTGAATCTTGGATTGCATTACTAAATACTAAAAAAGTACATTAAGAATGATTCATCATGGGGCAAAAGTGAAGTCACATTTTTTTTCCTATCTCTGTCTTTAAAATGACAATCGAGACTAAGATCTGTGTAGCCAATTCTAATATGAAAGTTGATATTTATCCAAAATGGAATGGATTAACTACCTCTTAGCCCACTTAATTAATCCATTGGTGAGGTAGTGTGTGAAAGTACAAGACATATATATCCAGGCAAGTCCTTCCAAATCCCCTTGAAAATTTTCCTTGTCATTGTCATGTTTTCCATAAAAAGGATGTGCTCATCAGTCTAATAATTTGCCACACAATCCTACCTGCCTATATGATCATCCATTTGTCCCAAAAGGACCCTTAAAATGAAGAGGGGAAATAAAGAAAGTGCTATACTCAACAACATTCCATTACCAGAAAACTTTGGCAGCTTTGCAAAAATATAATATGCTTGACAATTTCAAATTTGTGGCAAACAAAATAGCATCCATTTGTAAAGACATAGCAATGTAGCATATCCTTAACAGCTAAAATTATATGAAGAAAAAAGCACCCAAGTATTGCATATTTAATAGAAGAATGGGACTTCCAGATACATTGACATCACCTAATCCATCTTGTTTCATTATCATGAATGGTCCACTTCCTGTTAGTTAGTCTACAATGGGATAATCTGAGTAAATTTTAGAGTAAAGCCCATTGGTTCTGTAATTCATGAATGGATTCCCATATGACCACTTCCATTCTTTCCAATATGTCCATGAATTATCTAACAAAGTGTGGTAACTGCTAGTCTATCCACAGACTGGAACCTGTGAGACTGGTTGAGAGTTCTCCAAGATAGCCATTTGCATGAGTCCTTGTTCCACAAATCTCTATGTGTTAAAATTAAAACCTTTCTTCACAAATTGTTTTATGGAAAAGAACAGGAAATAAGGGATTAATGAAACCTATCCTCTCTCCTATAAAATAAAAAATATTAATGGTGCAACTAAATTACATTCGCTTTGGTAATCTACAAAGTCCCAATGCAACTATTTGAATGCCAACTGCCAAGCTTGCCATATGCTTCTGGGAATGCCTGAACAATGAATTTTCAAAGCATTGGGAACACCAACTATATCATGGATTCCATATGGGCCCAGTGTGCCATATACATGTGTAAAACTAGGAATGTGATGAGGAACAAGTACATGCCCAGGTACATTCCTGTTCATGGCCCAGATGACCCATTTAGATAAACAACAATGTCTTTGAAAAAATGTCCCGAAAAACTAGGAGAAAACCCCTCTTCGCACATTTCTTCACCCAAAGAGAACGTGGAAGAAGCATTTCCAGTTGTCTTTAACCTTTATTGGGAAAAAAGAGAGGAAGAATAAAACATGTGACTTGCAACCAAAATTTTGTCTCTTGTGGTGATTATGCTTGCAAGAGGAATGTTATAGGAATTCCATCTATGAATCTTTCCTTCAAGTTTCTTAAATATCCAGTCCCATAGAGCCTTTAAGAGCATGTCAAGTCTAGAATGGATGCCAAGCAGGAAAGTCTTCCTACCCAATATAAGAGCATGTCTTTTCCTCACTCACTATTGTTCTAACTTCCAACAGCTTTAGCAAAAATGTCCAGGTTGTGCATTGTTCCTTCAACTGAGTTATGAGACATCTCTGAAGTTAGAACTGAATCATCAACAAATTCAATATTTAATAATTTTCCACTGCCACAAAGTAATATGCCTCAGATTTGGTCATGCACTCAAGATTGAAAAAGGTGCCCCAATGCATATGTTTCAATCACAAATAAATTGGGGATCAAAGGACATCCTTTCCCAATGGATCAATAGAGTAAAATTACTTTTGACAACAGACCATTAGCACAAACCCTAGTTGGGGCATTAAAAAAATGGAAATTGGCCTTCACAATAGGCCTTGGGATGTTGTTCATGCCAATTTGGCATGCACATCAAGCCTATGGTTGTTGTGCATGCCAAATTACAGGCCTTGGGCTACTGTGCATGCCAATTTGGCATGCCCAATAGGCCTTGGGCTATTTTGCATGCCAATTTGGCATGCACAACAAGCCTTGGGTTGTTGTGCATAAAAATTTGGCATGCACAACAGGCTTGGGCTACTGTGCATGCCAAATTTCCATGCACAACAGGCTTGGGATGTTGTGCATGCCAATGGGAAAACAATGTAAATTATATTATTAATATTTTTATTTTTTTAGTTCCTTTTAAATAATCAAAATTAATTGAGTCAATAATAAAATTTGACAAAATTCAATTGTTTGTTGAATTATTATATCCACATCATTGATGCTAAGGGTTAACTCTTGACTAGTGGAACCATCCACCCAAAGCATGTGGTGGAAAACAAAGGCCAATCAAAACAATTAAACCTATGATATTTTGACCAAGTCAACAATCAAATTTGACCAAATTAAAATCATCTATCTAAACTACATCATTAATATTCACAAAACCATTTTTCTCACCTTGAATACAATCCCACACAAAAAATTATTTGCACCAAAAATTTCAATGAACTTGAAAATCTGGTTAGAATTGAGGGCCATTTTTTAGAGAAAGTGAATAAAGACAAATGTTTCCACTCTTATGGAGCATCACATTGTCTGACATTGATTTTTCTAATTTGGATAAACTTGAACCTTTTCAAAGATGGCACACCCTGGCCTTAATTGATACCTTCAAATTTCTTGATGAACTTGTTAGATTTTTTCCAAGTTCAGTTGTTGTTACTGAGTTGGTGCAGGAACAAAATAATGTCTATGTAAAGTTGATAATGAAAGGAACATCATCCAACTTTGCAAGGAAAAACAGACATCAAATAATTTAGTTTTTCTTTTTTTCTTGTCATTCTTATCATGTTTACTTTTGTGTCTTTGATATCCAGTATGTGGAACTATGAATGTTGAGTTTTTATATTGAGCTTTAGATTTTTTTTTTTCATCACATATATTTTTCTTATTTCACAAGGGCTTGGATTAAACTAACATTTGTTATTACCTTTTGCAGTGACAGTGATTTCCACAGGCTTTTCAAATTTGGTTGCAAGTTTTTTTGTGATATTGAACAATGTAAGTGCCACATTACCCTGGGATTTTTTTCTTTTCTTTTGAAAGGCCTTTGTGATATCATTAACATACAATTCATTACAGTGAAAAAACAAACATTTCCATGTTCAATTTGACCTCTCATCATTTTAAAAGGAATTCAAGGTTTAGATGTTGCTTGTTTTTTTATGTGATTAGAAGAAACCAATGATTTTCAAAAGCTCGCAGAAAGATGCCATATGTTGATACCTAGTTTCTTGGTTTAAACCTTCTACCTACTAAAGAATAATACACATATTAATAACCTTTAAGAAATGAGATTGGGTTATGACCCTAATTTCAAAAACTTTTTAAAATGAAACTCGAAGAACCTACTAAAATCCTCCCTTGAGAGGTCACAATAGAAAATTTTAGTCTAAGTTAGGATTACGGGGATAGGGATCCAAAAAAACCCCGTTATCAAATTTTCACTCAAAACTTAGTGGTTGATTGATTAGGATACTTAAAATCCTCCAATTTAAGTGTTCTTATGCCATAAGGTAGGGAGATACCCATGAAGGGGTGAGTACCAAGGTTTGGTTGTTCTACGCATGCCTTCTTGAGCCACCCATATCTTGTGAGGTTATGTGGCATGTGACTGATTTCTTAGGTCAATATTCTCGTGATGCACTTGAACGAGGTAACCTAGAGGCAAAAATCTAGAATTTTCTACATCGGTGGCGGTTGTGGGTTGCAACTGCACCTTTATCATATTTTGAATGGTTATTGGGAAATATCGCTAGTCCTTTCAGGATATGCACCCTCTACCACTCATTATAATTGATCTTGTGTACCTTAACTAGCCTCTCTTCTGATGGGTTCATGCCCCATTGTTGAGAGCTATTGGAAGGCCTAGTGACTGTGAGAGGAAGGATGTTAAGTATTTAGGGACGCTATTTTACTTTTATTCCCCCACACAGAAAATATCCCAACTTACTTAAACATTTTTCTTTAAGCTAATAAATGGGGACAACCTATGTGCCCAATATCCCATTCCCTGTGTAATATACCCATAATTAAAAATAAAAAATATTGATGCAATAGTTATTATGGTGTTGCAATGACTATATAACAGAAATATGAAATATACTACTTTTTCCACAAGTTTTTGAGAAAATGGACTTGGCTTTGCATGCACAATAGTTTTGTAGATTTATTGTTGGTTTCTTTGAATCCAGATATCACTACTTTGTTGAATGTAATGAAAGTTGTATGGGTTGGGCCGCAGTGGAATTGGATAATACAAATAACCTTTAATTTTTTTTAAGTTCATCTTCAAATCCCAAGAATGATTAGTTCACATCCTTCAAAAGAGTACTTAATTATATTATACTAGATCTAATCTATTTTACTTCAACAATTTATTTAAAACCCATAAATTATAGAAATCAACAATCCCTCCTAGAAAAAAAGAGATTCTCCGCCACCCCTAGCTTGTCCTTGAAGAAAATAAATTTCCCTCTCACTAGAGGCTTGGTGAGAATGTTTGTTATATGATCCTCTATGGATATGTACAATAATCTCACAACACCTCTCTGGACCTTGTCTCTGATGAAGTGGTATATGATCTCTATATGCTTGGACCAAATAACTCTGTGAGCATCTTGCAAATCCAAATAGCCTCACAACTCGCTAGACTTGCTTCCATGCATGTTCTCGACTTATGCTGACGTAAGTGCAACTAAGTGTTGCTTCCTACTAAACCATGAGATCATTGTGGACCCCAAGATGAAACAACATCCAAAAGTAGTATTCTTGTCGATTACACTCCCTGGCCAGTTTGAATCTGTGTACCCCTGCAACTGCACTATGCGAACTATGATATATCTCAGTCCAAAGTCCATTTTACCACAAAGATACCTCAACACATGTTTTTCTACCACCCAATGAACCCTCCTTGGCTTCACCATGAATTTGTTGAGTGTATTCACTAGAAAGAAAATATCTAGCATAGTGTTGACTAGATACATCAAGGACTCGATCAACTGCATGTACAAATTGGGATCCACCAACTCATCCTCATAAACATTAAGCATCCTTAATTTAATGATCATAGGTGTAGACATCGACCTGCAATCCTCCATCCTCAATTTCTTCAAGATATCAACTACATACTTTCCATGCCCAAGCACTTAACTTTGCTCATGTCAATATTCCTTTGTGAATATGCTCCTCCACTTTGGTTCTACTTGGCTTTACCCTTTCCTTTCTTTGTTTTCCCAACTAGAGAAAGATTCTCCTCATATCCACTTTTTCACTGTCCACCAATTATATATTCCTCCCAAATATCCTTTTGGGTAAAATCATCCCACAATCTGGCCCAATCAAGAAGCTTGTCTTTGGCAAGGATACTGATCCAGAATCGGATCCAGAAGCTTGACAGGGCTCAAAAAGGCTAAAAAATGAAAGTGCTTGGAATCTGATGAAACCAGTGCCATTGCGTCTGTCTCATCTTCCTGATTCTGGCCATATATTTACTTCGTCAAACGGGCTTCATATGCGAAAGATATCGCATTCTATCTGAAAACCCAAACAGGCAAAAAAAAGGGGGATGATTGTACAGTTTGTACAGTGCCACATGGCAGGCTGACTGTACAGGCCATACGGCTGTACAAATGATGTGGCACAGTCTGATGTGGCAGGGATGATGTCAGCAAGCTGACTAGGCAGGTACGGTGATAGGTGGCAGATACGTGGACAAGTCAACATTCGACACTTGGCAATTTTTGTTTGGTTGTTGATGTGCCACGTGGCCCAGTCATGGGATGCCACGTGGCACACTGTGGTTGGCTTGTGGTTTATGTAAAATTATATGGTTTCAACCGGGGTTGAACCTCCGACCTCTCCTCCGGGCTGTGGACTGGCAGGATCGGGCTAACCGCCCGCCCCACGAGTATTTCTTATTATATAAGTGGCAAAGTATTTATTTGAATTTAATCAATGTAATGGTTGGGGCGGAAAAGGGTTGGGGCTTAGCCCCAGCCCATGGTCTATTCACACGACATGTAACTAGGAGCGCGGAGGTTTAACGCAGCGGGGGTCATGATAGGGACCAGCCCTCGGATCCCTGGCAGATCCCATAGGGCCAGGAGCTATCCACCATTTTGGGTGCGGGAGGTTATATATGATAGTCGTGGACCTATGCAAGTGCCCCATGACCAGGAGCTAGTGTCGGGTATGGGCCAACGCTCAGCCCTTTAGGCTAGCGCTTGGCCACATGTGCATCCATACGACCGAGTTTAGGGGGCGTGCGCCCAGTTTGGGGGGCTTATGCCCAAATTAAAACAAAAAAGTGTTTTTTATGCTAAAGTTTGGGATTTTCATTGATATTATGCCAGTTATTAATGGATTTTGGTCATTTTTGGGAGATATTGGGCATTTTTGGAGCCCAAAATTTGGGAGGAAGTTGGGGATGGATAACCAACTTCAGATCTATATAAACCAAGCCTGTTTGAGGCCATGGAGGACAGTCAGAGCAGAGTTATGCTGAAGAGAATCCAAGCCAAAGCCATTTTTATGCAGGGAAGCTATTGAGGAGCAGACGCTTGCGGGCCATTTCTGGGAGCTCTGGACGTCCGTTTTGCATGCCATTTTCTTTGCAGGGTTCTAGAGATCTGGAAGAACATGACTAGATCATTCTTGTAGCCAATTAGCACTATTGTGATGTACTTTTGAGATTTTGAACAGAAATAAAGAAGCCTCCCCCACAAAGACAAAGACCCGGAGACGTAGGCAACGTTGTGCCGAACTCCGTTATCAATTCTCGTGTTATGGTTTGTTGTCTATTATTTCATTTCAGATCTGCACATGTGTATATGGCTATCATAATTCCTCTCTTTTCTTCATTCTTTCAGTAAGCTTCTCAATTGGATAATTAACGCATGCAAAATTAAAACTCAACCATAGTCATTAAAAGATCCTACGGATTAGATACCTATTACAAATATATCTCACTACTTGGTACAACCCTTCAATGTTAATTTTACAAGTTCCATCTCATCCACAACGTCCCCAAAAATTGATAGTTCATCATGAACCCATTGAATCCTTGTGAAGTATGAGACTACAGTTTCATATTTATTTGTTTTAACACTGCTTAGATATATAAATCAACAAGAGGGAACTTAGCCTTGAATCACATGCCATTTAATCCATTTACTCATCTCAATTGGAACATTTTCCAAGATATGTTTATACATTTCTGTAAAAGAAATGGATTCTTACCTTTGTCGTTCACAATCTACTTTGTCTTGCAGCAGTCCATGTATGGTAGAAATAATAATAACACCAAAAAAAAACAAAAATAATACCAACACCAATCCACATTGACACGTTCTTGCAATTTTTGTGAGCAAAAAGTGTAGGTAATCTATAGTGTCTAGTATTTCAAGTATTTAGGTTGAAATTTTCTTCTTAATCCCATAAATTTATAGGTAGCTATAAATTTGTTACATCTACATGTCATTTTAAATTTATGTTGTCTTAATAGTTGGTATACATGGTGTTCTTAATTTACTAAGGTACATATGGATGGAAATGCAGATGTCTTTGGAATATGAAATTGTAGCCAGTGAAGGGAATTACGTCTTTGGCATAGTTAGGGGTTGAAAAGATTCTACATTTTATGGAATTCGTCATGAAATTGTGGATGATGGAGTCATTGGATATCCTTTTGAGTTTGTTGGTAGTAAAGGGAACTCGTTAAATCCAAAGCAAGAGGAAAAATGGAGAGTGGAAACAACAACCATAGTTGTCAAGAGGAAACTAGACACATTGGAAATTGAAACATTTGGATCAGGTGTAGTGGAAAAAGCTCCAAATGTTGGAAACATTGGCGAGCATGTGGAAGAACCTATGCATAAACAACCAATATTTTAAATTGTGTCAGATTCTGTACAATAAGGCATATATGTTGATCCTATTGTATTGGCATCTTAGAAAAACAAAGTGAATAGTTTAATGGAACAATTTGTTGGGGAGAAGCTTAGTCTCCAAGTATCTTCAAAAAAGGGAAAACCTCAAATAAAAATATTCTGTAAAAATTGTGGTGTTGCTTATGGAACATGGGATATATCATTGGCATCTCGAATGTTTATCAACTTAAAAAAATCGCATATCAGATCGACAACTCATCAACGTAACATTTTAGCAGTGGGAAATAGTCAAATTCCTTCATGTAATGATGAAGCAACACGAACAACAATGGTTGGAGATAGATTTGAGATTGAGAAAGCAATCAAACTTCTAATGATTTCAACAAGGCACAGGATCTTGATTTTTTCAAGGTGGTGGAAGAAACACTTGCAGAATACGAGGACAAGAGAAAACTAAAAGTGGAATGTACACGATGCAGCAAATGGTTTTGTTTAGTGCTAGCGAGTGGTAATATTTCCAGTTATTTGAATGAACACATGAAATCAAAGAAGCATATTACTTCTACAGATGAGGCTTTTCATAATACAAGTAGGTCGAGGATTGGCACAACCGGCAGACCCAAGAAGCCTACCATTGAAAAGTCCCAAAAATTTTTGACTAGGTTCTTGGTTCCATCATCAACATCATTGTTACATATGAGTTCTACAAATCCAGGTGCTTATGTTTTAGGTGTGTTAATTATGCAAGTTTTAATTTAATTCTTTTTTTAATTTGAATGCGCACATTATTTTATTTGTTATCTTTTTTTAAACTAGTTCATTTTTTAATGTATTTTTCATATTATTGTAGGTCATTTATCTCCCTTGAAATTACAATGTTGGGGGTATTGGGATCCCTATATTGATAGAAATGAGAGAGAATGGATACTAAGGTCCTAATGGATGATCAACAGGGGAGGAAAATATGGGTCGTAGAGAAGCATACTAAGAGGACACTATGTTATTATGGTATTGAATGTCGTATTGATGACACATATAGGCATATTCATTTCCAGAGGGATTTTGAAATAGGGATCCCTTTCAGTTCATTTACATGCAATTTTTGTAAGTTGATTCTTGAATGTAATGACTTTAGGATGCACTTATATCGTGAATAAAGGAGAAAAATTAAAAGATACAGGAAAGATATAGGGAAAGGGAGAAGACTGGACCATTTGACTCAAACTGAACTCAAAATTGTTGCACAAGCGACAAATGCTAACCATAGATCAACAATGCGATCTCTTTGGTGGGAGAAGATGAAGGTTGCTACATTGTCTATTAGAATGAGGTACTTGAAGGAAAATCTATTTGAATCTACAAAAGGAAAGGATGTCTTTAGGTTTTACAAGGATATGAGTGAGGCTCATAATTAAGGAAAGTTACAAGGTAAAAATGCAGTCTGGGAATTTGTCCAAGATATTTTTCACAACCCAATGCATTCAAAAGAAGGAAGAAGGTGTTATCACCTAATGTTGTAAGGGGGTATGTTTTCCTAGTGAAGGCTCCTTTGGCGGAAAAAATGACAAAAGCGGGTTGAAAACCCACTTGTCCTAAGTTTCATGAGCAGGCGCGTATGACTTAAAATGGGCGTACATCTGGGCAGCCGTG
>SNQJ01S0108810.1:29362-52535 GCA_010110895.2 Picea sitchensis
CCTTCCAGTGGTTAAACTGTACTAAAGGTAACCCGCTTTGATACCAATTGTTGATACTGAGAGGGGGGTGAATCAGTATCAAGTACAATTTAAAAACCTTTTAAATTGTACTTAAACCATTCAATTATATCAAATGAGCAATGAACAATAGTATAAGAGTTACACCAATACACCACAATACACCATGCACAATATATGAGAAATAATCAATAGCTTTTGTTCAAGGGAAGTAATGGCTTCCAAAGGTAGCTACAGCTTCCAAATGTAAAGGGAGGGATAAACCTCCAAGAGGAAGATACAATACTCAAATATCAAGAGAGAGTTGAACTTTCCATCCTTGCCCCTTCCTTCTACCCAAGAATATATGACATATAATAAAACTTTACATTAAATAATCACCATCAACCAATCATCACATAGAACCTGATAATGCTTCTTGAGACTTCTTCAATTTCTGCAATTCTTCAATTCTTGGAGTACTCTGATCCTATAGATAATATTACTCAATGTATTATCTGAAAATCCTCCAATTTTCACTCCTTGAATCCTCCCCAAAAAGAGGTTATAGAAATAATGGTAGACTTTATTCAATTCTGGTCTATTCAGAAGAGTGAATTTGCACAGAATTCCCCACGCTCAATAATTAACCTCTGATTATGAAACTCGCACACAAGAAACTACAGTCTGTACTCTTTCTAATTAAATTTGTCCCACTTCATTTGGATTATCGATGAAGAAGTTATGAATGTTTTACCCAAAACACTTGTTTATTGACTAGCTTTAGGACTGGTCACAAACCCTATCTTCCACAGAGTGTATCTCCATAATTATAGCAAATCAAGAGCTGAAATTTTTACCAAAGTACCTTGATATGTCTTCTCAATACCATAGCAATTTCACCATCTGAATCATTCTAGAAAAAAAATTATAGCAAATATGGTAAGATGACCTGAAAATAACATACCTTAGAACACATCACCAAAAGACTTCATCCTCCCTTGAAATCCGGCCTTCTTTACTTCTTATTTCCTCTGAAATTCTACTTGTATCAGATGAATGTATAATGATGTTTATTTATACCATTTATGTCACTTCCTTTTAACATTAGGTCTGACCTGACACTTTCTTATTTTGTAATTCTTTTCTTTAATTATCTTTAGGGCCTACATGTACTTCCTTCTTCAATTCACTTTGTCATCTTTAAAAAATCATTTCTCCTCAACCATGAGGATCCACATGATGTGCCACATACCACCGGAAACAACATGATGTATACTATCCATTCATGGGTGTTGTATATGCATGCACATTTTCCTTCATGTCCAAATACCTTTATCAATCTTGTGGTCCAAAACCCATGACTAGGGTTGACATCAATGACAACAACCAATCTTCCAACACCGTCCTCCTTTAATTTTGAGCACAAAATTCAAAAAAATAGAATTCATGTACCCCTCTCGGAACTAGTTAAAAATGAAGATTTCAAAAGGTCCCTCTCTAAACTGTTGCAGTCCGAGCCACCTCAACTTACCACAGACTCAGTAAATCTCCAAGATGGAAAGCCAGCAGTCATCCTAGTTCCCATGGTAGAAGACATATATGATTCATCCCCTCCCTTTTACACATACCTAAACATACACGATAAGGTGATGCATAATTACCTGATGGATTCAGGGGCTTCCCATAACCTCATGCCCAAAACAATCATGGAATAATTAGGACTGGAAGTAACAAGGCCTATCATGATTTGTACTCTTTTGATTCAAGGAGGGTGCAATGTCTTGGAGTCATCAAAGACCTAGTGGTGTCCTTATTTCAACTGCCCATGAAGAGTGTGGTCATGGACATTGTAGTAGTTGATGTTCCCCCCAAGTTTGGCATGTTGTTGTCAAGATCTTGGAATAAAAATCTTGGAGGGACATTACAGATGGACCTTGCATATGCCACCATTCCAGTCTTTGGAGGAGAACACAGAAGATTGTACAGAGAGGATCAACTGGCCTACATCGTCAGTGATGAAGCAGACCCCACAAATCATCCCATATTTTCCCTTGACACCAATTTGGGATCCAGCTTGTTGCAACTGACCAACACCCTTGAGCCTCCCCTTCAACTCAGAAAGCAACAAATTGGTTCCCAGGAGGATTATCCCTCAACAGGAGGATTATCCCTCAACTACTGACACAGAGGTTCCTGGAGACTGTTGAATAATTTTCAGCACTGCACATTGATCAAGACTCTGTGTCAAGAGAAGACTCTCACGCAAATACTTTTCTCAGCAAAATTGTTGATCATCATATTATTCAGTTGCCTAGCAATCATATTCCCAAGGGGTTGGTTCCTCTAGAAAGGTTATTTGACAGAAATGATGTGGCAGTAAAGGGAAACAGTCTGAGGGATGATGTCGATGTAGCTGAGTGCAATATTGGCACAGAAAGGGATCCCAAGTTTGTCAAGATATCAAGAAGCCTGTCAAAGGAGTAGAGGGAAGAATACACTAAGCTATTGAAAGAATTTGTTGATGTGTTTTCCTAGACCTATGAAGACCTCAGGACATATGACACAGTTTTCATTGAGCATAAGATTCCACTGAAAGAGGAGGCCAAGCCATTCAAGCAGAAACTAAGACAGATTAATCTTATGTTGTTGCCTGTCATGGAAAGGGAGGTAAAGAAACTATTGGATGCCCAAATCATTTTTCCTTTGAGATATTTTGAATGGGTGGCCAACCTGGTCCCAGTAAGGAAGAAGAGTGGAGAGATCAGACTCTGTGTTGATTTTAGAAATCTAAACAGGAGCTCAAAGAAGGACAATTACTCGTTACAAAATATGGAACACATATTACAAAGGGTAACAGGGGCATACAGAATCTCAATGATCGATGGCTTTTCTGGCAACAATCAGGGCTTGGTTCTGCCTGAAGACAAGGAATAAACTACCTTCACCACTCCCTAGGGCACATTCATGTATGCCAAAATGCCTTTTGGATTGATGAATGTAGGAGCAACATTTCAGTGAGCCATGGACATAGCCTTCATTGGGGAGAAATATCAACTTGTGGTGATCTATCTGGATGACATCACTGTCTTTTCCAGATCTGATAAAAAGCACTGTTGTCATCTAAGGAATTTTTTCTCGAAATGCAGAAGGTTTGGCCTTTCCTTGAACCCCAAGAAATATTTGTTTGCTATAAAGGAGGGGAATATGTTAGGCCATATAATATCAGCAGAAGGAGTGAGAATTGATCCCAGCAAAGTGGAGGCAATTCAGACCCTGTCACTCCCGAGATCCAAGAAAGAGGTCCAGTCTTTCCTAGGAAAAATTAATTTTCGTTTCAAACTTTGTCAAGTTAGTAAAGCATATTACAACAATGCTCAGAAAGGGAAATAAATTTAAATGGAATTTTGATCCCAATGAATCCTTTGTTCAAATAAAAATGGCATTGACTGAGGCACCTGTGCCGATCAATCCTGATTATTCCAAGGATTTCCTAATTTTTTCTTTCGCTTCTTTTGACACATTAGCAGCGGTTTTATTGCAGAAAAATGAGGAAGGACGTGAGCAGCCCATTTCCTTCTTCAGTAAGGCATTGAGAGATGCAGAGGTCACGTATGAAATCATGGAGAAATAGGCTTACGCCTTGGTCAAGGCCCTTAAATCATTCAGAGTCTATGTCTTACATTCAAAAATCATTGCATATGTTCCTTCAGCTTCTGTGAAGGACATTCTCATCCAGCCTGACATAGATGGAAAAAGAAGTAAATGGATTGCCAATATACTCAAGTTTGATCTGGAGATTAAGCCCACCAAGTTGGTTAAAGGGCAGGGTTTAGCCAAGATGCTGGATGAATCCAATTGTAAAGCCTTGGGAGTTAACTTCATCAATGATTTCTTAGAAAATCAACAGGCTAAATTGTCTGATGGCAATCCTCAAGACAGTCCTCCACTATTAGAGTGCACCTGGTATAGATATATCATATATTTTCTGCTAGAATTAAAGCTCCCTGATGAAATGGGGAAGAGTAAGGAAAGAGATTTAAAGCTCAAATTAGTCAAATATTTCCTTATTGACAAAGTCTTGTACTGGAGAGACCCTCTAGGGGTGTTTCTGAGGTGTATGAACCCACAGGAGGCCCACAAAGTGACATTTGATTTCCATAGCAACCTATGTGGAGGACACCATTTCTGGAAGACCACAGGCCACAAAATTCTCAGGGCTAGGTACTACTGGCCCACCTTATTCACTGATGTCTGCAGAGAATTCAGAGCCTGCATCAAATGCCAAAGGTTCTCATGAAAGCAACAACTTAAATATCTGCCACTAAAACCTATAGTAGTTGCAGCACCCTTTCAACAATGGGGGTTGGACTTCATTGGAGAGATTCATCCTCCCTCAAGAAACCAACACAGATGGATCCTGACTACAAATGACTATTTTACCAAGTGGATAGAAGCTATCCCTACTAGGAGTGCTTCACACAAAGTTATCATCAGCTTCTTGGAGGATATCATAGCAAGGTTTGGTTGCCCCAGCAGAATTGTCCCTGATAGCGTTGCCTCTTTCAAGTTTGAGCATATGGTTAAGTTCTATGTGAAGTTTGAGATTTCATTGATCCATTCCACTCCCTATTATCCTCAAGGAAATGGACTGGCAGAGTCTTCCAATAAAAGCCTGATCAAGATCATTAAAAGACTGTTGGAAGATAATAAGAAGGTCTAGGATTCAAAACTCAAATTCACTCTGTGGGATGATCAAGTGACAACCAAAAGGTCCTTAGGAACCTCCCCTTTTCAGCTTGTTTATGGGACAGAAGTTGTGTTTCCCACTCAGTTAGCTCTACCTGTAGCCCAATTCTTTCAAGATTATGAAGGAGAGCCAAACAATATGATTAGAAGAATTCATCAACTGGTGGAAGTACAGTAGACCAGGGAGCAGGTAATGGACAGAGCTCACAACCATCAGCAGAAGATCAAACAAGCCTTTGATAGGAAGGTTAGGAAAGAATATTTCAAGTTGGGAGATCTGGTACTTAAATGGGATGCACCCAGACAAGATAGAGGCAAACACAACAAGTTTGAAGCCCTCTAGATTGGCCCCTTCAAAATCTCTGAAGTTTTTTTAAATAACACCTACATGTTGCAGGATTTGGAAGGTGAGGAGGTTTTTAATGGCCCTGTGAATGGGAATTTCCTGAAGAAATGCTTTGTTTGAGCCTTAGACGGATCCTATGTTTTCGTAAATATTGTCTTCTCGTTTGTTTTTCGGCTTAATAAATTACTCCATAGCCCAACAGTAAGGCACTAAATCTACAAAAGGATTTATTGGTAGTCTCCAGGGGGCGTGCCATCCCCCATGGAGCCTGATGTTATCACCTAATGTTGTAAGGGGGGATGATTTCCTAGCAAAGGCCCCTTTGGCGAAAAAATGACAAAAGCAGGTTGAAAACCCACTTGTCCTAAGTTTCATGAGCAAGCGTGTATGACTTAAAATGGGTGTAGATCTGGGCGGCCGTGATCCATGTGCCTAGATCTATGGATGAGGTCTGATTTCGGACCCCCCTGTTTTTCTGCCTTTAACGGGGGGGTTTAATATGGTGTCACACAAGTTTGAACGACTGGGATTAAAGCACCTAGATCTGTGGCTGAGGTCCAATTCCGGACCCCCCTTGCTCTTCTGCCTTTAATGTAGGGGTGGGGTCTGGAATTAGTCAGTTCCCATGCGCCCCCCCCCCACTATCCTGACACCTACCCCTAAGCTCGCTCGCCAGTCCTATCCTTCCAGGTGTCCTCCACTCCGCCTCTCTCCTCTCCTTGTCACATATCCCACTCCCTCTGGCCTCTCGTCACCTCACACATGCCCTCCACTCTCTCGGGTTCCATGCCCCCTTTCCCTTTGTTCCTCTTGTATGCCACCATCTGTATCTCCTCGCCACCTTCTCACGCCACACCCTCCCAAATTCTGCCACAGGTTCCTTTTCTCCCAAGTCACCTCACCAAAGTGACGTGTTCCCCTTCGCCCCCTTATTGTCCAATGCATGTCCATCCTCCTCCAGGTCACCCCGTCATAGATACGTGTTCCTCTCCTTAGCCAATCTCTTTCCACCGCTTTCCTCTACCTCTATATCACTTCCACATAAGCGCCCCTCGCCTCACCTTCACTTTGTCGACACCATCACCTTCCTTTTCAGATTCTTTTCCATGTCTACCAAAGTGGGTCCCCTCACAGTAGTCCCACGAAGCAACAACAGTCGGAGGGAGACTGCCACGTCTTGAAGGTACAGAGTTGACCGAGGCCTTTTTCGGTCCCAAGGAAGCAGTTATTGAAGCGGATGGAGGTGGTTGGACATTGTTTCCACCATAAATGGAAATCCCAGGGGAGGACTGTAAGCTTTTCAACTCCTTGTAGGCTCATTCTAGAACACGGTGGTGTCTGACCGAAGTGCATGATGGTCCTGAGACTGCATGTGCAGTCTACCAGTAAACATGCAGACGTAATGCCTTCAATGCAGTAACTCAAAGTTGTTGTTGGGTTTTGCTCCAAGTATATGAAGGCAATTTTGTCATTTTTGTATCTATCGTTGGTAGAGATAAGCTCCCTATTGTAAAGTTTTGATGAAGCACTGGTTTTCCCTATTTATGTATCTGTAAGTGAAACTTCTTGTTTAATAACAGTTAGCTTCTTATTCCATCTGGTTTCCATCTAATGTTGAAAGAGTTCGTGATTGACTGAGTCACATGAAGCATTGTGACAATGTTATATAAATGTTTTATGGTAACGTTGTTATGATTTCCTTTAATGTTCTTGTGATTTGAATACAAGAAGTTCTTGTGTTTAAATTCTTCCTCTTCTGGCTGTTGGAAGCTTGATGCTCACAACAGACCCTTGCACTTTTTCACAGAAGTCTTCCTCCCACTCACCCTTATTACAACTTATTGTCTGAAGTTAAATTAAGACCTCAATTGTTCATGCATAGCCTTAGTCTAGGTTTCTGAGTTAAAATGATATTGTACTGAGTTTACTTTCAGTGGATCACCCTTTTTATAAACAAATTGTGACATAAATTGATGGGTATCAGTCTTACTCTTGTTGCAATCCTGGAGTGACTTCTAGTGCTAACAGAAGGTATACTACATCGACTAAATCTATATATGAGATGATTAAGTTGTGGGAAGGTCCTAGATTACATAGCTTTATTAGTTTGAATCTGGATGGCCCTTCAATATCTACAATTTTAACGCAAGTTAGAAAATCGTTGACATATATCCCAGGGGAGCACAATTAAATTTTTGAGGCAATTGGAAAATTTTATGCTCCTTACAAATCAAAACATGATATAGAGGGCTCGATTCATGTATTGTTTGTTGAAGATGAAACTGTTGTGAAAAAATATGTCAAGTGGATAGAAAAAGGTGATACATTGGTGGGATTTTGTGGTAAGAAATAAGAACATAAGTGCCAATTACATTTCTTGGTGACAGTTGGTGAGGGCGTTGGAGGATATGAGATTATTACAAACACTTTTAAGAATTGTGTGATTGGAAATTATGCACGTGTTGTTATTGCAAACCCTTTACATGACAAGCTTCCTCGATTGGACGTTCTAGTTGTTCATCCAACGTGCAATAGGTTCGATGAAAATTTTGTTCATCAACAATAGGAAAAAATAGAAGACCCATGGAAGAAACATGTTGAAATTGTTTTGGGACCTGTTATTGGTCATTCCTCGGATGGAGATAGTAAAAGAAGACAACTTATGTTGAAGGATTATTCTTCAACTACACACATTAGATATCAAATTCCTTGGGAAGGATGGAGGTTAACTGGGTTGTATGATGGTTTCAAAGTAACAAGACTTCATGAATAAGATTACATCCACAATGGAAAAAAGTTAGTGAATCCTTTATTTAGCAGTAGACAAGATTTGAGAATTAGACGAGCGGTGGTTAATTTTAACCATGTCAAAATAATTTATAACACTTTTAAAGTGGATGATCAAAAGCTTGAAATATAATATATAGAGAGGATTGATCAACAAAATTGGGGTTCGGCACAATGAATTGCTTCAAGGCATGTTTAGAGATGTTTGAAGGATATGAGAGGTACATGTATTCTGAAAGAGAGGACATTAGGTACAGAGACCTATCTAATGAGTGTTGTTGATTATATTGATATTTTTCTATCTTGTAGCTTGACTCTTTGGGAAAGAGTATGAAACGCTCCAAGAGTTCATCATGTTTTTTCATTATGGTTATGTTGGGTACGAAAACAATCTCATTCTAATGCCAACATAAATTTAATCAGCAAAGAGGCATATCAAGATGTGAAAAATTCTTGTCACTTTGTAGTTTTGTTGATGAGATTGTTTAGGGATCAATACTCCAACTTGCCATGTGTATTGCACCTAACTGAGTCAGATGTATGTGATAACTTCTTTAGAAAACTTGGTGGGATGGTTGGATTAGAGAGGGTCTATGATTTCACAGACTTACTTCATACCATTGGAACCCTTAATAGAGTTTTTGAAGAAGAATCGAATCCCCAAGGGCTTCATTTAAAAAAATATAATAAGAAACAAATGAGCATCTGGAATACATTGCACCAACAAGTGAGTAGGGACATTGATGTTTTTTCACAATATGATTCAATATCTATAGATGAAAAAATTATAGAATCTCTTAAGATAGGATTGGAGGATGCACATGGAAAGTGAATTGCAAACAATGGAAAGTGAGTGGAGACATGAGTTGGATGAAATTTTAGATTCCATTGATGAGAATGTAAACATAATTATCAAACTTGTTGTGTAGCTCGATGGTAAGGATATGTATAAATATTGTTTTGTTAGTCAGTTGAATGGAAACCTGACATTATCCAAAGATAGGTTGACTAAAGTGAGAAATGGGATCTACTTTAGGAGAGATGAGAGGGATCCAAAAAAGGGTTTTTCAATTGGTTTTGGAATTGACTTGGATTGTGCATTGTTGTTTGATAGCGATTCTATACCTGCCATTGAATGTGCTATAAGAAAAGGTGTTTACCGAAGTACAAAACTAGGTGTTTCTTCTAGGATTTGGTAGATTGGAAGAGTTAAACGAATAAGAAAGAAGTATGGTAATAGGGTATTTGATTACCATAATGACATTGATCTTTTGGATAGGCCAGAAGCAGTTGAGCTTCAACTTTGTTGGTACAATCGAATAAAGGGGAAACACATGTACAAGTATGATTTGACAGATCATAATTTCATACAACCTGAAGATGTTATAGAAATGGCCAACTTATCATACAATAACAAGAATGACACATACAAATTAGAAGAAAATGATTACAAATTTTTTGAAGATTTTGTTAAAAATCTTAATAGGGTATTGTTTTCACATTGTTTTCAAAACATTAGACTTTATTTTTAAAGATTATTTTTAAAGTATTCTTGGTTGTATTCTTTTTTATTTGTTTGTAATAGTTTGATACTCACTCATACTTTTTGGCTTCAGGTTCGGTGAATGCGACGAATGGTGAATGGTTGGGATAAATCAACACACAATTATTGGGCTTTAGATATTTCTTATTATTTTGTTGCAAAGTTAGTTTTTGGGTTCTTGAAATTTCTGCAATAGCTTCAAAATTGGCACTTGTACCCTTAGAATATAAAACTATAAGGATTTTATTTTTTTTGGATATTATAGTCATGCTTTGTGATGGAGTGGAAACAAGGCATCATCCTTGTTGAAACTTTGAAAAGGATGAAACAAGTTTTTTCATATCAAATTTTGGTGGCCATGCCCATATTGTATTTATTTTCAAGTATACTTGTTAGGTGTTTTGAATATATAGAGCAGGCCCCTAGGGCTTGTTGTGTATGGAAAGTGGATTATGAATTTCTAAACTACTTATATTGTGAATCTCTTTTTTGGGTTCATTCATCTTTTGCAAGTTAATTGATAACTATGGTAGTTATTATTAATATTATGTGTTTGGTTTCTCTCACAAAGGGGTGATGATGAATTTATAAACTAATGATCATGTTTTTTTTGTTTGTTAATTTGTGTGAGACCTGTTGGCTACGCAATTAACCTGTGGCTTGAGAAACCATGACTCAGGGGCATCTAAGCCGTCAAAATCACCCGGGGATCGCACCCGGCCTGNCCCGGCCTGAGCCACACCAACCCTTAACATGGTTGGATTTTTTGTCCCCGCAGGTTTCGAACCGGTGACTTTAACATCACGGAATGGCTTAAAAACACACTCTGTCACCGACTGTCCTACACCTCAGGGAAAAACTAATGATCATGTTGAGAAGCACATGAGAAGTCAAAAAAAACTTTCTTTTGTTTCATATTTCAAATGCATGGTTTTTGTATTTCAAAACACATTAGAAAAGGTTTTTAGGCTTTGTAGGTCTATAGGATTTCTAGGTTTATAGGCTTCGTAGGTTTAACAATGGCACATGTAAATGATGTGTAAGGACCTTCACTAAACTCTTTCAATATATCTCTATTCTTGGTATGCTTTGTGATAGAATCTTGTAGCTTGAAGAACTCAAATGTGACCCATAATGGATAGCAAAATGTGACCTGTAATGGATAGCTTCTTGGTTTGAAAAATGAGTCTCTCATTCTGAAGCCAAATGAAACCACTCTTCAATCTTATCTGACAAACTTTGAGGTTAGTGTCCATTCATCATTGGAATGTTAAAATCATTTCGTTCTAGCTCCCCCTTCATTAGTGTTATGGAGATCCTATTTGTAGGAACTCTACTTGCCTCTCTATTAATAGATTTAAATTTGAGCAAGTTTCTCTTTTATATTATATTAGGAAATGCTTTGTATTAGATCTAAACTTGTATGTGTTATCCCTAAGATTTTCCTGCCTGCCAATTTGGCATGCACAATAGTCATAGGCCTATTGAGCATGACAAATTGGCATGCACATCAGACCATGGGTTGTTGTGCATGCCAAATTTCCATGCACAACAGCCCAAGGCCTGTTGTGCATGCCAAATTGGCATGCACAACAACCCAAGCCTGTTGTGCATGGAAATTTGGCATGCACAATATCCCAAGACTGTTGTGCATGCCAAATTGTCATGCAAAGTGGCCCAAGGCCTGTTGTGCATGTCAAATTGTCATGACATGCACAACAACCCAAGGCATGTTTTGCATGCCAATTTGGCATGCAAACTTTGAGGTTAGTGTCCATTCATCATTGGAATGTTAAAATAATTTGGTTCTAGCTCCCCCTTCATTAGTGTTATGGAGATCCTATTTGTAGGAACTCTACTTGCCTCTCTATTAATAGATTTAAATTTGAGCAAGTTTCTCTTTTATATTATATTAGGAAATGCTTTGTATTAGATCTAAACTTGTATGTGTTATCCCTAAGATTTTCCTGCCTGCCAATTTGGCATGCACAATAGTCATAGGCCTATTGAGCATGACAAATTGGCATGCACATCAGACCATGGGTTGTTGTGCATGCCAAATTTCCATGCACAACAGCCCAAGGCCTGTTGTGCATGCCAAATTGGCATGCACAACAACCCAAGCCTGTTGTGCATGGAAATTTGGCATGCACAATATCCCAAGACTGTTGTGCATGCCAAATTGTCATGCAAAGTGGCCCAAGGCCTGTTGTGCATGTCAAATTGTCATGACATGCACAACAACCCAAGGCATGTTTTGCATGCCAATTTGGCATGCAAACTTTGAGGTTAGTGTCCATTCATCATTGGAATGTTAAAATAATTTGGTTCTAGCTCCCCCTTCATTAGTGTTATGGAGATCCTATTTGTAGGAACTCTACTTGCCTCTCTATTAATAGATTGAAATTTGAGGAAGTTTCTCTTTTATATTATATTAGAAAATGGTTTGTATTAGATCTAAACTTGTATGTGTTATCCCTAAGCTTGTTGTGCCTGCCATTTTGGCATGCACAATAGCCATAGGCCTGTTGTGCATGACAAATTGGTATGCACATCAAACCATGGGTTGTTGTGCATGCCAAATTTCCATGCACAATAGCCCAAGGCCTGTTGTGCATGCCAAATTGGCATGCACAGCAACCCAAGCCTATTGTGCATGGAAATTTGGCATGCACAGTATCCCAAGACTGTTGTGCATGCCAAATTTTCATGCAAAGCAGCCCAAGGCCTGTTGTGCATGCCAAATTGTCATGACATGCACAACAGCCCAAGGCATGTTTTGCATACCAATTTGGCATGCAAAATAACCATAAGCATGTCGTGCATGCCAAATTGACATGCACAACATGCCTTGGGATGTTGTGCATGGAAATTTGGCATGCACAACAACCCAAGGCATGTTTTGCATGCCAATTTGGCATGCACAACATCCATAGGTCTATTGTGCATGTCAAATTTTCATGCATAGTAGGCCTTGTGCTATTGTGCATGCCAAATTGGCATGCACAACGGGCCTATGGCTATTATGCATGCCAAATTGGCATGCACAACAGCCCAAGGCCTATTGTGCATGCCAATTTGGCATGCACAATAGGCCTTGTGTTGTTGTGCATGCCAAATTGGCATGCAAAGCGGGCCTATGGCTATTGTGCATGCCAAATTGGCATGCAAAATAGGCCTTGGGCTGCTGTGCATGGAAATTTGGCATGCATGACAACCCAAGGCTTGCTTTGCATGTTAATTTGGCATGAAAAACAACCATAGTCCTACTGTGCATGCCAAATTGGATGCCAAATTTCCATGCACAACCGCCCAAGGCATGTTATGCATGCTAATTTGGCTTGCACATGAGGCCTATGCCTATTGTGCATGCCAAATTTGTAGGCCTATTGTGCATGCCAAATTGTCATGCACAATAGCCCAAGGCCTAGTATCTGGGTTCATATGACTAGTCTTCTAAGTAAGATCATCCTCTATTTTTATTCTAGTCCCCACTATTTTATCACTCTCTTTGTATTCCAGATTCATAAGACTAGTCTGGCTAGTATGATCACTCTCCATATCCATGCTAATGACAATTTCTTCACCACTCTTTTGAAATTCTAGGTTTGAATGTTCATGTTGCTTGGCATAATGATCCACTATATTCATGCTAAGATAAGAAGTTTGCATTGTTTGTTGATAACCATCAATCACTAAAGACATTACAGAGAAAAATATTTTTCCAAATCAGTTCTACTATCCTTGCTCATTAGCTATGTAGTGATCAAATTCTTATATTTGTGACTACTCACCTTGTGGAAAGGTAAATATTATATTGAAGTAGATATTTTCTCAATATCTAAGTTTTTCAGTGCACCACTTTCACTCAAGTTGGGAATGACAAGTTTGTCAAATTTATATGATTTTCTCAATAATAAAACATTAAGATCATCTATATTTTGGAGGATAACAACATCAGTGCCAAGTTCTTTCACAATTTGTGATCCACTGTTATGATAGTGGATGGCTTGATCACATGCCTTTCCAGCTTGTAATTTGGAAAGAGCCAAAACCTATAGTGTATTTTTTGCCTCTTCACAAACCAAGGAATTAGAATTACTTGTTACATAGAATGAACTTCCATTAATAGACAAATGTTTTTCAAGTGATGATTTTTGTTTGTGTGGAGAGACATGACCATATTCTTCCACTTTGTGTCCTTGTATTGCAGATAATGATTTTTTTATGCACGTTTAGATTTACTTGGATTAATAATGTATTTATTGTATACTACAATATCCACTATCCATGTAAATTATCTTAGATTTATCTTGCATTATATATCTAAAAAGAAAAGAGAGGCGCAATCCTCATATTCTTGTTGAGTTTTCCCACAAGGGGTTTCCCAAGGTACAACTTGTGTTCATTGTGTTCATTGTGTTCATGTGTTCTCATTATGATTTTGTATCTTCTCTTTTATATTCCTCGTGCATTTCAATATTTTGAGCAATATTCTTGTAATATTACATTTTGATCTTAAGAATACACTACATATTAGAAAATAACCTCATCGTATTTAGCAATAGTTGTTAGGCTTTGTTGTGACAAACTGTCTAGTGGAATATCCACGACATTTTACATATCATTTACAAATAGAATAATATTTGGACTCCATCTCATTCATTGGCTCTTCTTGAGTGAAAGATCCAAAGGAACTTCTTTTACTAGGATCAGTAGTATTATGACTATAACCTTCTAACATATATTTTTCATTTCCTTGCAACAACTCCAAAGTTTGATCACTATCACTATCATCTTGAGAACTTTCATTATCTCACATCCTAGTGGGTTCATTGACGGAGTTTGCATGTTCTTGTGATAGAAGGTGAGGATTTGAGTCAACACACACCAAATATTGAGTCTTTTGTGATGTTAGGAAATTCCTCTTCACAAAATTGATGGAGTAATCAATCTAATTGTTCTGCTATGATGATGAACTAGTCAAATGTGCAGTGAAATGGATATGTGATTAAAATTTAATACTTGAAACTTGAACTAGGGTATTTTCTATTGTTTGTTTCTCACAGTCCTGAAGTATGTGAGAAATGAACAACAAAAACAATGATCTTTTCTTGACAAATGGGTTTCCCATAAATGTGAAGCAGATGCTAAAAATGGGTTTCAAGTGTCATTTTGGTGTTTGTCCATTTTTTTTCCAAAATTGATTGGCTAAGGTGTTGCTTCTAGTAACATAAATTTAATTCTAGTAATTGGAAGCCAAGGAAACTAAAACTATATTTGAGGATAATGGAAAAATGTTTGGGAAACCCAGATTGGAACATAAATTGTCATGTAGGGCATACTTGTTTCTCCTTTAAAAAGGGTCAAAATTGAAATATTTCGTTGATAATTAGTGCAAATGACTTAAATCTAAAAATGAACAAGTCTCTTGGTTAGGTATTAACATATTCTTGTGACATCTATATTTAGACAACCATACCAATATTGTTCCACCCATTGAAAACTACACATTTTTTATGCCATGAGATAACACAACACATCACCTAGAACTAGTCATATTTGTCCTAATAGCTCTTTAGAGGCTACGGACGTGAATATATAATCTGGTTCTACAAAAAACTAGCATTATGAAAGAGCATAGAAACATCTCAATTAACACATGCTACATATTTAAAAGGAGACATAACTATCCAATGAATTTCTCTTGAGTTTTGGTATATCTAGGTTCAAAGCTCTTTCAAATTTGTTGTGAAAGACTAAATTGATCTAAACAACTTTACATTTCAGTAGATTCCCTAAAATAGGTTGATATAAATCCTATAAATATTTCAAGTCTAGTTCTTTATCTGCATGAAAAGGGTAATCATTCTTATATCATAGATGAGTACGTAACAAGACATGTTAATGATGTCATCTAAATTAATCTTGTCATCATGGTTGACTTTGCATCTATATCTAAACTTCGGCAAGCTCATGATGCTGAGTCATTAAGTATTTGAGTTTATTATTAAATAGATATTTCCCTTTGTTTAATGTAAGGGGATACTAAAGAATTTTATTTTGCAGAAATATGAACTCACAATTTGTATCATCATGACATTTATATGGTGTGTTGTAGGGCTAATGATGGCATTGATTGGTTTTGTCCTAAGTATGTTGTTGGTAAGGATTCATTCCATTCTATATCAGATTATAAATATGATAGTTATTTATTATCTTATGTTTATCCTTGCTTTTAGAATTGGATTAGTTATGCTTAAAATTGTGAATGTATTTCATTAATTGGTTAAAGGGTTTTGTCAACTAGCTGTGATAATTCCATGTGTTTGTTTCTTATGAATAAGGGAAAAGAATGCAACCAAAATTCAGGTATGTCTAGTTCTTACTGAATTGTAATGTTTAGTTTTTTCAAACATTAGAAATTACATTGAAGGGTTTCCCTATAGGCCTTTCCCTTAAACTACTTTCTAGGAAAAAGACTTTCTGCAAGGGTTTGGAAAGTACATATTATACAAAAGTTGAGGGATTTCAGATTACTGGACATTTTCTAAACATCATCAACAACAAAAGGACATGTGTCTTGGACTAATTTACTATTGAGATGAAGTATTTTGTCTGCAAGAACTTAACTAGTTCAAGACATTATGAAATTCTAAGCATCCTAAGGTAGGTGAACTCTTCTTTGTATTTGTATTTATCTTTGTTTGTATATTCTAAGAAGTATCTGTTCAAAAAAAAATAACATTCTTAATTTTTTATATTTTTAAACAAAGAGAACAAAGCCTTAGATTTTCTTGTTTTTTTTTTTTACTGTTATGCCTTTTTGTTAGGGTGGCAAGGTTCCTCTTTGATGATGACCAAGCCTAGAATCGTATTTTCCAGTAATATTTGAAATCTCTTGTTGTCATGCGGTCCATGCCTGAGATCTTCTCTGGATTCTAAAAGACTCCTCCCCCTGTAGTATTCTATTTATAAAATAGTATGCAGAACATAATTATTTTAGCTAGAAATGGCAGAACAACAATGATATAACCAGAACAACACCAAAATAACACCAAAAAGAGCACCTTGATTAGTGATATCAATGTTCACTTGCCTCTTCAAGGGGGAAACCTCCAACAGAGAAGAGATCTATTACAATAATATCCAAGACAAAACTTCTCATACCCTCTACTCCTATTTATACTAAATATGTCTATCCAAACGAAAAATCTAGAGGAAGATCCTTCTAGAAGAGAAAGCTTCTATTAGGTCTTCTTACATTTGACTTATTCTTCCTTATTGCTAGGCCTTATTAATATTTCCATTTATTACATGGAAATATAGTATTCTACCTACGTGAGGGGTTAGGGAGGTTAGGTCCCTAACATGTCCCCCCCCTTAAAAATAGCCTTGTCCTCAAGGCTTGAGATGAGGAAATTGTTGCAGAATGGTTGTTGGTTCCCAAGTGGCATCTCCTGGAGTTGTATCTTTCCACTAGACTAACACTTCCTTTATGGTGTGACGACGCTCACGCTGGTCCAAAAATGCTTATGGATGCAACCAAATGGAGCCTTATTCATCCAACTCAGGAAGGTTGGTTTGAGTTTGGCACTTATTTCTAATCACCTTCTTTAAGAAGGAGACACGAAAAACAAGATGGATCTTAGAATGACTAGGCAAAGCTAATTGATATTCCACATGTCCCACACACTTGAGAACGGTATAAGGGCCATAAAATTTGGGTGTCAGTTTCTGACAATGGTCAACCTTGAGGGAAGTTTTCTTATAAGGTTGCAATCAAAGAAACACCTGGTCTCCTTCATCAAATTGATGTTCAAAGCAACCTTGATCTGCATGTTGTTTCATGCGATTCTGGTCCATGACCAAATTATCTTTGAGGGTATGGAGAATAGCCTCTCGAACTGTAATCGTTTGGTCAACCGCCTAGACCTTCGAGAAACATGGTAGGTATGAGAGAAATGAAGGTGGATTTTGTCCATATACTGCTTCAAAAGGTGTCATATGGGTAGTCGTATGGTAAGAAGTGTTGTGCCACCATTTGGCTAGTGGTAACCATTGAGCCCACTGATTTTTACTTTCTGATGCAAAACACCTCAAATATGTTTCCAAACACTTGTTGACAACTTTGTTTTGACCATCAGTATGGGGATGATAAGCTGTGTTGAGATTCAATTGGGTGTCCTGTAGCCTGAATAGTTATTGCCAAATTTTTTTGTTGAAAGTGGGGTCTCGATCATAAACAATAGAATGAGGCATGCCATGAAGCTTGAAAACCTAATCCATGAAAATTTGAGCCATAATGGAGGCTATAAATGCGTGTTGAAGAGAAAAGAAATGACCATACTTGGAAATATTATCAACAACCACCATGATGATTGATTTATTTCTTGATTTAGGTATGCCCACAATAAAATCCATCGAGATATCCCTCCAAATAGCAGGTGGGATCGGAAGAAATTGTAGTGTGCCAGGAGCTTTGACTGTTTCTCCCTTGTTGCATTGACAAACATCACATTCTACCACAAAATTGTGAATGTCATGTTTCATACCATCCCCAAAAAAGGAATGTTTGACCTGGTCATAGGTTTTGGTAAACCCTGAGTGCCCAGCTATGGGTGTAGCATGAAGCTTAGAAAGTACTATGGATTTAAGTTGTGACTATTTACTTAAATACAAACGACCTTTGTAGTGAAGCTCATCATTGTGCCAAGAGTACCCTAGGGAAACTAGAGAATTGGATTGCAATTGTTGGATCAGATGCAAAATTTTGGGATTGTGTAGCCATTCCTGACGAACATCTTGGAGCCAATCTGGTACAATGAAGGAGAGGGGAAAAAGGGACCCTTCATTTTCATATTTTCTTGAAAGTGCATCAATAACCACATTGTCTTTTCCTTTCTTGTAAATGATCTCATAATCATATCCAAAGAGATTAGTCACCCATTTTTGTTGTGCCTGGGAGGAAGGGCATTGTTCCAGAAAATACTTGAGGCTTTGATGATTTATCTTAATTTGGAAGCGTTGCCCCAATAGATAAGGGCGCCAAAGATCCACTGCATGAAAAATAGCCAACATTTCATTTTCATAGATTGATTTTCCCAGATGTCACTCTGACAATTGTTTGTTGGTAAAGGTCAAAGGTCGACCATATTGCATAAGGACTTCTCCAATTCCTATCCCAGAAGCATCTCATTCCAAGACAAAGGTCTTTGTGAAATCAGGAAGGGCCACAAATAGAGTGGTGCACATGGTCGCCTTCAAGGTTTGAAAGGCCTGATCATTTGTGGAAATCCAAGTGAAAGAATTTTTTTTAAGGAAAGTAGTGAGAGGTGCCACAATCTTTCCATAAATCTTTAAAAACTTGCGATAATATACTATTAAATCCAGGAATCCATGCAAACTTTTGAGAGTCTTTGGGTAAGGCCAATCCTACATAGCTTCAATATTTTTAGGATCCACTCTGACACCTGCCTTACCAACAATATGACCCAAGTACTCGACTTATGAGGCTCCAAAAGCACATTTAGATTTTTTGAGGAAAAGATGGTGCTGAGAGAGTAGATGTAGAACTTGATCCACATGAGAAATATGGGTTTTCCATGTTTTACTATAGATGAGGATATCATCAAAGAAAACTAAGATAAAATGACAGAGAAAAGGATGGAAGACATGAATCATGAGGCTTTGGAAAGTGGAGGGAGCATTACACAAGCCAAAGGGAATGACCAAAAACTCATAGTGGCCCTCATGAGTGTGAAATGAAGTCTTAGGAATGTATGCCTCGTTCATACGTATCTGGTGGTATCCAGAATGAAGATCAAGTTTAGTAAAGAACTGGGCACCACTCAATTCATCCAAGAGGTCATCAATGACATGAATGGGAAATTTGTCTTTGATGGTGAGTTTGTTGAGGGCGCGGAAGTCAGTACACATGTGCCAAGAGCCTTATTTCTTAAGGACCATGACCACAGGAGAAGAGTAGGGGCTCATACTAGGATGGATAACACCTACGGTGAGTAATTATTGAACATTTTTCTCAGTTTCATTTTTCTAGGAAAAGTGATGACGATAGGGAAAAATATTGGGAGGGAGGTTATCGGGGACAAGGGGAATGGAATGATCATGAACACCACGAGAAGGAGGAATTCCATGGGGAGTGAAAAAAACAACTTGATGTTTGGAGAGGATGGATTAGAGTTCATGCGACATAGAAGGTGTCTCAGTGGATTGAATGGCATGGAGTTATGAAATAATGATAGAATGACCTTTTTTGAGGAGATTTTCCATGCGATGGGAACTGATGATCTACGGGGAATTGGCGGTGATGCCTTGGAACTTATATTTTTGGCCCTCTTGGTTGAATTGCATGGTTAATTCCTTAAAATCCATGAGGATGGGACCTAGAGTCCTTAGCCATTCAACACCCAACACAATGTCACAACCGCCCATGTCGATAGAAAACGTATGAGATTTCATGTGGTACTGACCAATTTGGAGACACACATTTTCACAATGCCCCCCACATTTCATGGACCCACCATTGGAAATCATGATTTGAAAATTATTGACGTCATGGATATAGCAATTAGTTTCTTTGGAAATGCGGCGATGAATAAAATTATGGATGCTTCTACTGTCAGCAAGGATAATGACCTTATGATGCTTAATGTAACCAATTGGCTTGAGGGTTTGGGGAGCAGAGAACCCAGTGAGAGCATTCAGGGAAATGACTTGTTCGACTTCAGGAGGGTTGGAAGGTGGGGTAATGTCAGTGGGTTCAGGTGACTCGGCCATAGGGGGGCCTCAACATTGTCTTCCGAAACATCCTCGAAGATGGCCATAAAAATATTTTGTTCCTTACACTTGTAACCATGAAAATATTTGTCATCACAATTATAACAAAGGCCTTTGAGTTGGCATTCAACCATTTCTTCTCTAGTCAATTTATGGATCTTTAGTGGAGTAGAAGAAGGAGTGGGAGTCACTGGTTTAGGGCGGGGAATAAAGGATGGTTTTCGGGTTTGAGAAGAGACAACTTGTTGTGATTCCTTATATCATTTAGTATCTTCCACCCAACTCTAAGACCAAGCCATGAGGACATGGGCACGAATCTCATCCTTGAGGCCACTGATAAAACATTCTCGAAAAAAAGCATCAAACATACCCTCTTTATAGAAATCCAATCACTCAAAAACGACTATAAAGTCTTCCATTTTGCCAGATTGTTTCAACTTTTTCAAACGACCTAAATGGTTGGTGTTAGTGTCAAAGTGTTCATAAAGCTCTGCCACAAATTGTGTCCAAGCCACATACCCTTGGAGGGAATTTTTTCTCCATTGCCACCATTGCCAACATTCTTGATCTAGATAGAGAACACCATACCGGAGTTTGTCCAACTCATCTGTAATGCCATACAAAGAGAAATAATGTTCCATTTGAGTTACCCAGCTAGTGGGATATGAGCCATCAAATTTGTTTACATCCACATGCAGAAGGTGTAAGTTACACTAAAAGTGATGGGGCTAAAACTTATGGGAATTAGAGGAAGTTTCACCTTCAGAGTGCAAAGGTGGATCAGAGGAGGGAAGATCTTCAGGGATATTCAGCTTGGCACAGATCATTGTAGCGAAGCATGCAACCTGGGTAGCGAAGGATGCAATATGGGTAGCGAGGTCTTGTTTGATGGTTTCCATTTTGGCATCAATGGAGGAACATATGTTTTTACTGATGATGGAAAAATTGGCACTGAGTTGCCTCACTTCTTGTTGGGTCTTTGTGAAATTAGAGGACAAGGAATTGAAGCGAGCTTCCAAGTATTGGCTATGGGTGTGGGCCATGATGAAGAGGGAAAATGAAAAGGGATGGGTGGGACCACACAGAATATGTGTAACACCCTATTTCCCCTAGTTTGTAAAAATAATTATATTGGCCAAGAACTATGGCAAACTCAAAGATGTGAATGTTTGATTTGATGGACCTTTGTATAAAAGGTTGATGAATTTAAATTATGTTATGAATATGTGTTGCATGACTGTTGGGGAGGGGATGTGCTAAAAGAGACCATGATGGCTAATGAGAGGTGGTGGAAGGGACCTGGAATGGTTGCTTTAACTTCCACCGAACCAATTCCATACTGGTTTTTACTTGCTCAAAGACCAAAGCAACTCTCTAACCCTGGAATAAATTACCCATCAGGATGGTAGGTGGGGAGGCTCCTCAAGAGTTAATGAGGGGATGGGGGTGAACCGCTTATTCGTAGAAGATCTCAGACCTGACCACGGATGGGTAAATTCACGCCACATGCAATCTTACAAAAAAGGAAAGACAGGAAGTGTGGGGGAGAGGAGAAAAAAACACGCACAATAGGGATCGCGGAAGAGAACCGGAGGAACTCTGGAAATACAGGGAGTTCTGAATAGAGGAGAAGGAGAGTAACCTTTGTTATCACTGAAATTTCGTCCGCAAATGGCGACAAGAACTCCACATCATCATAACAGCAATGAAGTCATTCATGGCACTGAATTAATTTCACAGCAGTCTAGAAGGGTCAAAAACTATACAAAGTAACCAAAATTGAAGGGCGCTTCACAGTAGTTTCGTGCGCGCGCACATGTGCAGGACAAGAACGTACTCTACGCGCATGCGCGCACGATGTGCGGATGTCAACGACAAAACCCTCGCACCTGCTAAAACGACGCATTTATGAATTGGTTGGCCTCTCAACCGCTTACGGACCGGCTCCCAATCTGATTTGACTCCCAAATCTGAGTCGAATCCGCAGGGTAGGCGGGTTAATGACCTAAGGAAGCCCTAAAGGGCCCCTTTTCACACTTTGAAGAGGTTACATAATCGCCCGAGGATATGCTATAAAAAGTCGTGAAGATACATTGTTTTCGCAAGGAATTTCAGGCATTGTTATGCTGCTCAGATTGTTAAGGACTCATTCTTTAACGATAACACATCGGTAGCATCGCTGGGAGTTCTTTCACTGCCATGCTTAGTTCTTCTCATTGTAAGGAAAGAAAACTTTGTAAGGGCCTCAAAGAGCCTTCCGTTGGGGGAAGAAGGAACCACTGTTCTCTTCCTTCATCGTGCTCCGATTTCATCAATAGACCAACTCAAAACCATTGGTGACATCTGTCTTTTTGTTTTTTGGTGTTTGTTGTTTCTTTTCACAATTTTAATTTGTTTTCAGTTGATATTAGCTTGTAGTTTGTTTTGTTTCCTCTAACCCTTTCCTCCACATCTGTCGTGCCCTGCAAGACCCAATAGGGCATGCAAGCACCCTCGATTTGCTCACCAGGCGATGAATTGGGTGCGAACAGACCGGCGACTCCACTGGGGAGTTAGTATCAATTCCTCCCTCATTTGGGTTTATTTTGCTTTCCTTTTTGTTTTATTAACTTGCAGGGACACAAACCGGCCTCCGTCGACCTGCTAACCAGTCAATTAACAGGAGAATTGAGAGAAATCCATCTGGAGTTTCTTTCTCGGTAACTTGTCACAAACGCGCGGGTATTCCATCCCACAGATGAACATCTGGCGCGCATGCGCCTGAGTTACGTTTCTTTTTCCGCGCACATGCGCTTTGGTCTTCAATACGGTCAGCGCGCAGGCGCCATATGCGCCTCTGTCTACACTACAGGCCGCGCATCTGCACTAAATTTCTCATTGTAAGGTTTTGGATGTGGGGAAAGTCATTTTCCTTCTCAAGAATGATGTTATGCATGCTCTAAATACTGCAC
>SNQJ01S0108811.1:25528-37799 GCA_010110895.2 Picea sitchensis
ACATTAATTATTAATTTGTAAACACGTACATTGTTGTTATACCTAGTGGGGATGATATGGAGATGGATGAGGAGTTGTGGGAAGTTGTATATGCTACATTAAGTCATGGGATATGATGTCCTTTTGACTACCATTATCGAGTATGATAATGAAAAGATGACTGTAACACACCCCACCCGCTAACCTCTTTAGGGTTTGTGGGATGTACATATTTTATCTTTTCTTCCTCCTAACTTCTCTTTCTATTCATGAATTGTTTCTCTACCCTGAGCCCATACTATAGTTCCGCTTCTCAAGAGCATTCAAATGACTATAACTGCGCTCAAATCCGAGCTTTGGTTATAAAGTTACGGACTTCTAAATATTTCAAGGCACTCTGCATTGTGATGTTACCCTGTCCATATTACCACGACTCTCCAAAATGCACAACCTTTAAAATTCGACTGGACCTGACAGATCTGACAACCCATATCTAATCTCTTGTTGATCGACGAATCTCATGCATTCAGGGTCACTCTCATGGATTCATTCATCAAGATGGCATACTATTGAGACCCTAGTTCTTCCTGAAGTCTACAACCCGCAAGGCTATCAGACTGGACTTAATGGATTTATCCTGTGGATTATACTCCCATGAGCCTCCTTCTTTCCCACGATCCCCAACGGATGGTCAAGATGCAATCTCATGCCCAACGTACAATTTGGATCTATCCTTGATGTTGTTGTTTTTCATATGAGATGATATCAATATTCGATGATTTATTACAATGATGAGTGTTCCATATATAGGGACCATAAGGTGACCATCCATGGAAGGATGTGTCCCTTGAATAATCGATAACTATTTGTTATTATTATTTACTTATTATATACTATAGTTAATAATCAATTATTAATTATATTATTAATTATTATCTTTAGAGAATGTCTTCCCGATGTTGTCTAAACATCAACACTCCCTCTCAACGAGGGAGACATTCTGCAATGTGCCACTCTTGTCTTTGAAGTATACAAACTTCAACCTAGACTCATGACACTTGTCTGTCAGTCTTGGGAGACATCTCTCTCCTACCTGAACTGAAGAGAAACTCCTTCTGCGGCTCTCCCTCTAAGCCAATTAAATCTCTCTAAGATTAGACTCACTTTGGGTCTGCATGTAAAATCATATAACATCTTGAGTCTTTATCATTCCTTGTCAAATCACCATGACTATGACTAAGACTACACCAATATCTTTCACCACAGGCACACACCTATGAGTGAATGTCGACTTGATGCTAACTGACACGTGGAAAGCATTTCAAGCACCTCGAGTCCATATTATTCCTTGTCATGATCAAGGAAGGACTACGTCTGGGCCCATTTATCACAAGTGCACCTTTGTGATAAATGTATTCTATCTCCCTTGGTTTGCAGCCCAATGTAGGAGAAGTTATGCCCAATGTTGAAACATCAACACACCCTCTTAGCTAGGGAGGTATCTTTCCATAGTATTACACAACTACTGTCCAGAGACACGTAGTCTCCACCAGTGGTACAAAACCACCATAGTAGTAAAATATTTGTCACACATGGCACTCCTAGGTGGAATTCTAGAGGCTACTCCCTCTAAGAACACTTAGGGTCAACTCCCCATAGTGTGAGACATCAAGGGTCAACTCCCTTGACATATCCTCATGTTCTTTGAACATGGGACGATGAGCTATAAGCCCAAATGTACTTATTCTTTCTCGAATAAGTGTTCCACTTATCCCTTCTTGAATAAGTGTCTTCACAGATCAACTCAATTCAAAGTACGATCTGGAGAAAGTTTATCACACATGGCACTCCATGTGGACTTCTAGAGGTTACACCCTCTAGAAACACTAGGGTCAACTCCCATAGTGTATGACATCAAGGGTCAACTCCCTTGACATGTCCTCATGTGTTCTCCACATGGGACATCGGGTTATAAGCCCAACTGTACTTATTCCTTCTCGAATAAGTGTTCCACTTATCCCTTCTCGGATAAGTGTCCTCACAGATCAACTCAACTCAATTCACAGAGGAGTACGCTCTGGAGAAAAATTGTCACACATGGCACTCCATGTGGACTTCTAGAGGCTACACCCTCTAGAAACACTAGGGTCAACTCCCATAGTGTATGACGTCAAGGGTTAAATCCCTTGACATGTCCTCATGTGCTCTACACATGAGACATTGGGTTATAAGACCAACCACATTTATCCCTTCTCAGATAAATGCCCCACTTATCCCTTCTCGGATAAGTGTCATCACAAATCAAATCAACTCAGTCACAGAGGAGTACGATCTAGAGAATGTCTCAGGAAGCTGCAAACATCAACACTCCCTCTTAGTGAGGGAGGCATTCTCTTCCACGCCAAGTCTGTCACGAAAGTACTTAAACTTCATCTTGTTTTGGTAAGAACATCAGCAACCTGCTCATTTGTACGAAGGTACTGCACCAATACTTCCTTCCTCTACACCATGTCTCGGATGAAATGGTACTTGATCTCAATGTGGTTCAATTTGTCATGAAACATTGCATTATCAGAGATCTTCACACAACTTTGGTTACCATAATGAATAATGGTGGAATCCAACACATGTTCAGATAGATATGAAAGGAGCTTGTGAAGCCACACTGCTTCATGGGCTGTCATACTTAATGCAATGCATTATGCTTCTGTTGTGCTCAACACCACAAAAGTTCATTTCCTGCTACACCAAGAAACCATAAAATATCCCAAAGTAAAGCAACACCTGAAGGTGCTATTTCTGTCCACTGTGGTCCCTGCCCAATCAAAGTCAATATATTCCTTCCATATCATATCAATACTGGAAGTATATCTCAAACCATGTCGAACTGTGCCTCGCAAGCATATCAACACATGTTTCACAACAATCTAGTGTGTCTATCTCAACTGACTTATAAACTGGCTAAGTGCACTCACTGCATAGCAAATATTTGGTCTGGTGTTAACCAGATACATCAGTTATCCAACCAACTGTCTGTACAGAGTCAGATCAATTTTGTCAAAAATTGGAAGAAGACACACTTAGTTTCTTTAGATTCGTCATCATTGGTATAGCCATGGGCTTGAAGTTCAGTATCTCAAACTTCTTCAATATCTCAACTGTGTACTTCCCCTGACTTGGGAAGATATCATCAGTTTTTGGCCACACCGCTAGTCCCAAGAAGTAGTGAGTCATACCAAAGTCCTTCATCTCGAACTCAGAGGCCAACAAATACTTTCATTCAATAATAAAGCTCTATGTACTTGTGAGGAATAAATCATCAACGTAGAGGACCAAAATCAAGGTCTCGCCATTAATAGTTTTGTAGTACAGAGTGGGATCAACAACACTTTTGCTGAAGCCCAAACTCATCAGATGTCCATCAATCCTTGCATACCTAGCTCAAGGTGCCTGCTTGAGTCCATACAGGGCCTTCTTCAACCTACACACATGAGACTGCTTCTCATGTATGACGAAACCATCTGGTTGCTTGATGTATATTTCTTCCCCAATCTCTCCATTGAGAAATGTTATCTTCACATCCATCTGATGTAGTTTCCAACCCATGGATGCTACGAGGGCAATAATCATTTGAATAGAAGTGTATCGAGCAACATGAGAAAATGTCTCCTCATAATCTATTCCTTCCACCCGAGAGAATCGTCTAGCAACAAAACTTGCTTTGTGCTTCTTGATGCTTCCGTCAGTTGTATGTTTGATCTTATAGATCCATTTGGAAGTCACTACAGACTTCCTTTCAGGTCTCGGAACAATATACCACACATAATTCTTCATGATGGATTGATACTCCTCCATCATGGCATCTCTCCATACTAGATGCCTCCTCATAACATGAAGTCTCATAATCAATGATGCRGCTCATAGTTGCGGCATAGCACAAATATCTCTGAGGTATCTTGCTCTCTTGGAATGTACCATCTCTTYCTGTCTCTTACTCAATCTGTATCTGACCAAGAATGAAGATCCGATATTCCTTCAACGACTCACTGTACACCATAAATGTATACTGAACACCCAAATATCCTGAAGTGTCCAACCTCAAGCTTAACTCTGGTGAAGGCCTCCTCAGGAGTCATGTTCTTCAAGGAATTTTGTTCTGAACATACATTACAGTCATGGATGCTTCTTCCCATAGAAACATAGATAAATGTTGATTACGAATCATTGCCTTGACTATCTCAACAATACATCTATTCTTCCTCTCTGGGACCCCATTTTGTTAAGGGTTGTGAGGAATGGTGTACTCCCTCTTGATCCCTGCCTCAAACATCTCTAAGACACGTCGAGGTTCCCTCATGGAACCAATGTCCCCCAAGACATATCGAGGTTTCCTCATGAAACCAATGTCTTGGTTCCTTCATCTAGTAATCCACTGATTACTATGCAATCAACTAGTAGCATACTGCTACTACCATGTTATCGGTAGATCAAATCATCTGCCACATTTTTTATGACTATGTTACAACCAACCAGTAGCACACGACTACTGCAATGTCGTCCAATAGTACACAATTGTTTCCATGTCATAGTAGTACACAACTATTGTCCAGTGGTACACAACCACTGCCATAGTCTCCATGGCCATGTTGTGATGTTTCTCCTTTCCCAGTAGTCTTATTCACACCTAGCCACCTCGTATGGCGTAGGAAAGACTAAGCTGCAAGTTTTATTCACACTCTTGTACTTGGCAATCTTATTCACACTCTTGTACTTGGCACTCTTTTCAAAGGCGGGTTCGGCCATGTCAAAGTGCTGCAATGGTGGATTGCACCATCCACTGATGTCGTTGGGGATAGCGTTGTTTGGAGGGCAGAAGTTTGTGGCTTTGATGGTCATAGTCTCGGGCAAACACTAACATTTCATTTCGTAGCAGGCTCCGCAGCTGAGCCTGTTGTTTGAACAGAGAAATGCTAAGAGCAACAATATCGGTTCCGTAATATTTAACGTGGACACAACATGGACAAGAGAATTAAGCGGCGTATCAGAGTCTACAGCGTCCACATGCTTCTGTTGTTGGACTGAAGTTCCTCGGCACACCATATGGGCGGCGTATCAGAGTCTACAGCGTCCACATGGGCGGCGTATCAGAGTCTACAGCGTCCACATGCTTCTGTTGTTGGACTGAAGCGAAAGCCTGCTGAAAAAGCTATTCCTCAGCACACCACATGGGCGCGTATCCGACTCTAACGTAGCAAACTTGAACTACCAAAAATAGGAAGTTTTGTTCCGTAAATTCAGTGGGGGAGTTGTTGTAATTCTCTTGTGCATGTTGTGTCCACGTTAAATACATCAATTATTTTCGAAAGAAAAGAATCGTCTTGAGTCCTATGTTAATAATCAATTATATCCTATAATTAATAATTATATTATTAATTATTATTTTTAGAGAATATCTTTCTCAAACATCAATAGACACTTATTAGGGAAATTGCTCGATTTTCTTTACAAATTTAACAAAGGCTTGGGAAACCAGATTATCTATAGTCCCAGTTACATGAGTTCCACGTGATCTCGGTTCCTAGGTAGGGATCCTCCCTCATGGTTCCACCACAAGGTTTGACTCTCCAATTCCATGCATAAGAAAATTTGAAACAAAGAGGGGACTTTGGTCTTCCGTAGGATCCACCATGTCAATTGCTAGGATTTTCTGCACTAAGGCATTTACATAAGATCACCAAAAGGGAAACACATCCCTCGATATGAAATATTTAATTCCCATAGGTCATTTAGAGCAAACCCTCTATACATAGCTTAGTTATAACTAAAACTTAGAAGATGGGAAATATTGTGGAGAAACCACATACTCCTAGAGTGAATAAACTCTTCACTCAAATCTTACGCTTTTTTAGATATTCTAACCAGAAAATGCAAGTCTTGTACATGCATTCAAAGAGGATAACCCATCTTGTAGACTTTTGAAACAAACAGGGAACCTATCCAATTTGGGCATTCCATACAGGTTACCAGAAATGGGTTCCCAATCATAGGAAATTACAACATATTTAGCTTATGAAATAAGCCAAAGATTTGATTATTCAACATTCAAGGAGTAATAATCACATACTCTTTTTATTTACTTCTAATTTCATGAAGAGAATCCATGCATGCAAATAATAAATTCATGCAAATTCATTCCTTCTCTTAAATTCTATTCACTTCCATACATTCCCATCAATTGCACAAGAACATAAATATTGTAAATGGAATAAGCATTACACCCATTAAACTAGCTAGGAAACTGACTGAGGGTGAGTGATTTCCACCCAATCGTAGGCTCGACAACACTTAAAATCTATACAACAGGTTACCCCCATGCTAGTCCATGATACACCAGGAAAAAAATTGAGCTTCTCTTAGAAATTTTTGAGCTAGATGTGAAAGCCAATCTCCTTCACTAGCATACTACAATAGAAATCCCTCTACCCACTAAGTCTAGGGCCACCAAGAATTGCTCAAATTCCTTCCAAGCTAGATATAATTGCATAAGGGAGTCCCTTCATCACCTCTGCAGTCCCTCACTAACCTCCCCCTCCATACTAATTCCTATCCCAACAAGCATCACATTTACGACCCTCTATGCTCGAGTGAGGTTTGGTTTCTTCTCTACTCGAATCCGACACCAATATATTCCTCCAGAATTTGTCTCTAATCTCTCATGCACAACTCATGCACGAAACCCTCCCTCGAGAGTTACTCCTCCTTTGTTTCTGTTAGAATCCTCTGAGGGTTATCCCCCAAAATGAGTTCGTACTTTCAAGTACTTCTAGCTATCAGTCTTTGGTTGATACAATTGTTTTCATCTCATACCTTCATGAAGGTGGGTATGGTTGCTCAACCTCTAATATTTTCCTCATTAAATGACTTCTTGGGATATGGTGAAAGGGAGATAATATACTTGAAATTAATTAAGGCGCTAAGTCTCTTTTAGGTGAAGGTCAACTCTTAGGGTAAGCAAGGTAATCCCCCAATCCTCTCACTAGTTTCCACTCATCGTATCACGGTCTGTACCTGTGCTCCACACCTAAGTCAATTGTTTGGAACTTATTTCATTAAATAAAAGAACATCTACATTGCATGTAAAGCTTCATATTTCCATGTCGTGACTCACAACAATATTAAGTCATAATTACAAAACATGGTGAAACAGGGTGTTACATTGATCTTTAATTTGGTCCATCTAGTAATAGTGAATGAGACGAATGTGAATCCATGGAATAGGTTGATAGATAAGATCATGCATCACTCCCCATTGGTCAATATATAACTACTAAATTATCCTAGTTGGAGGAGGAATGATCAACCATTTTACCACATTGTGATCATGTCCTAGATCTCATATAACTAGGTTAAGTGAATATTAGATTAATTTTGATTAACTAACGTGAATATAATAAACTTTGTTGATTTAGTGGATTCATGCATTGGCACTCCAGTTTTTGTAGGGCACATATATGCAATGGTTTCCCCAAAAGGTAATGAATGGGTAACTAACTTTTCCTTGGCATGTTTCTTAGAGGGAAAGAAGACCCTCAATGTCTCACTAATGGACTTCGAAGGAAATAAATTTCCAATTGGGTCGATGGTTATTAAGGAAGAATATCTAACAAGGATAAAATAACATGGAAGAAAGGTGGTTATGTATTTCAAGATTATAGACTAGATGAATCTATATACCACTTTACAAACTTAGTCATTGGTATAAACCTCCAACTACAAAGAATTTCAAGGAAGAATTAATAAAATGTTACTTCCTACCTTATTCTGAGCAAGAGAAGTTAATGGAGACCATTGGTGTTATAAGTGATCCAAATGATCTACTTGAATGACCATGGGTAAGTAGACAAGTGTGGTAAAATGACATGCTTAATATTTTTTTGTATTTCAAGGTATGTGGGTTGTTTGTTATTTTTGTTAATTTTATAATTCATTTATAAATTACTCCTATTTGTTGTTAATGAACGAGCTTAACATTGTTTTCCTTCATTGTGCCTAGGTTATCCAAAGAATCATAGGCACATGAAGGCCCATAACTAAGAACAATGATATTTTTCAACATCACCACACAAAATTTTGGAAAGATAAAATGTCCTATTTCAAACATACTTCAACTATGAAATGTCCTATTAATAATAACAAATTTTAATATACACAATTTTCTTTAAATAAATTTATAATTTATTTCTCTACCACCAACTTTATGAATCTCCTCATAAGGAAATGTAAGTGTTATATTTGGTTAGTGAAGAAAATAATTAATTTGTTCAGGTTAAAAGAATATTAAATTAAATTAATTTTATATTAATATTTAAAATATAAAAAAAAATTCATAAAACTCAATAAATAAAATAAACAAAGACTTAGTCACCATATTTGATGTAATGATTGTAACATGCAACCATTCACTTTATAAAACAAATGTTGAATTAAGCAATACATTTACATTAGTTTCATTGAAAATCCAAAAATACAATTACTCAACCATCTTTTTTCTTATGCCCCAAGGGGACGTCTAAAGATAGACCCAATGCAAGGTGTTTTTGATGAACGATTGATTGTCTATGAATGTTATAATTTATTAAAAAATCATCACCATGAGACAAACTAGGTATTGCATGCACAACAAATCTAAATCCTTTTCATAAAGAACTCTTTGTCATTGGAATGTTCCTTAAAAGAATAATTTGCACTAAATAATGAGTACCTACAACTATTTATGAATCTTGCAATGTTCCCAAGAGTTCGTTGATGACCATCAATATATAACACGTTTCTCATGTTAAAGTTTCCAGAAACATAACCATTCATGCACATACTATACATGAAAATTCTATGTTTGCATTTAATAATATTCAAGTAATCAGACTCACAATAAAGAGGACCAAAAAATGGAATAAGTGCTATTGATTGTTTGGGATGAACAAATACATGTGAAAGGATAAACAAACCAAGATGTGCAACATCTATTTTAGACTTGACAATCATATACCTATTATTACAAAGAGAGAATTTGGTTCCAACATCAGGCATAAGCATGGAAGATGGCGACACACCATACAAAGCCCAGTTGTAACAGGTTTGGTATTTCATTTATAAATGGATAGAAAGAGGGAATTCATTGCTACCTTCCAACAATTGAACTGAATTTGGTGTGTACTTGAATATTTTTTCTCTTATCTCATACAACTTTTTGTATCTCTTAGTAGATATGTTTTGGGTAGTATTGATATCATACTTTGGCTCACTAGAACTCTCCATTGACTCAATAGGAGGAGATGATCTGGTCAATTTAGGATGAAAATTAGTTGATATGGCTTCCAACATTTCAAAAAAGGGGCATATGGAAGTGTTCCTACATGTCGTTTCTATATCACATGTTGGATTCTTGACCGTAGTAAGAGGTATAAGACCGTCAACTTTGGGTAGTTTATTATTAGTATAATGGGACAATGTGACACGTTGAGGTTTATTATTCAACCCTTATATTTTGGACAACCACATACTATTGAAGTGTCATAAAAGAGGTCCAATTCATGATGTAATACCATTGACCTAGGATGGTTTCTAGAAGATGGCATGTTACAATTGATAGGGTAAAGAAACTGCCCATTTTAATCAAACATTTGACTACTATATCTTCATCCTGAGAAGATCTTGCGACATTTTTGGATCGGTGGGATATATTATGAATCTGAACTTCATCCCAAATCATGATCTTGCAAAATTCAATGAACAATTATTCAAATGCGTGTGGATAAATAACATAAATTTTATCAGATAAATGAATTATAAATATTTAATTTAGACTTACTTAATAGGTGGGGGAACTCTAAGAAATTTCAATGATATAGAATGTAACGTACCAAACCACCCACAGGTCCGGCACGTTAACTTCCAGTCCCTTCTCTGGAAATAATTCGATCCCTGTCCTAACTCTAAATAACAAGGATGCATGAAATATTCACATGCATTGATCAAGATTGATGTTGCACATAAAATAAATGAAGCATACAACATTCACAACAATAACCAACAAGCATGCATACTCTAAATATTGAATTCAATGATAAATAAATACACAAAAAAATAAATCATACACATATAAATAATACTATAACAGAGAGCACTTATCTTTATTGAAATAAACGACCGTCTGGTTGCATACCAAGGACGTTCCACCCAAGCGTAGACACTGTTGTTCCAAGTCTCAACAATAATGTCACCCACGAGCCAGGGCTATGAATCCACAAGGACAGTTCCAGAGTGTTACTCGACTTTCCAAACTAGTTAGCACTCAAGCTCTCACAGCCTTCCCAACACTCACAACAATCCAAGTACCCAACTCTCTTCTACCCAACCTGCACAACCCAAGAGAATGGACCCTCTTCCTTCTCTGTCATGCAGTCCCTGAGGATGTCCTTCTCCTTCCAGGGTTCCAATGCAGCTAGTCTAGAATCTCCATGTTGGGACTCTTAGGACTCACAGTTGTGAGAAAAGATGGACACCTTGTAAAGCATATCAGACATGCAGGACTTGATTCATGGTTGGATTACACGAGTAATATCTACAACCAACAATACCATGGTTTCACTTCATCAATTCGTCTTACTTTCCCAAGCCAAAACACACATGAAGAAAGATGAATGAGTGAGGGAATGAATGGAGTGGAATCTCCACTAGAGGGGTGAACAACGAGCAAGTGAGGGAACAAGTGAATGAGTGAGTGATAAAGTGAAAAATGAGTGAAGCAACCAACAAAAATAAAAGAACAAGAATGAGAGTGAGAGAGAGAATGGACCCCCCAATAGACGAGGGATGGGTTTATGTAATTCTTGGGAATCAAGAATCTCATGGCCTTCCCCGAATAAGCTCACGTAACTGATTCCCCCTATTAAAAAAAATGAGTATTTAAAAAATAAAATAAACACTTATCCCCTCAAGCCCCCTCTCTTGTGGAATCATATCCCCCTATAACTCTACTCCTTGTCCTTCTAATAGTCAATGATGTATTTATTATTAATAATGATCAAAACATTATATTTCTTAAGCACATTTCCCTCTTAGCAATTAACAAATACATTATTTAATATGGGGCTCAAAACCCAGGGTGTTACATCCCCTCCCCCTTATTTTGGCAATGTCCTCAATGCATATACAAAAACATGAATCAAAATTCAAAACATTATTCAAAAATCTATGGGTACTCTCCCCACATGGCATCTTCATGCTCCTAGGTAGCATCTTCAAGATCGTAGCAAGTCCATTGAACTTTTACCAACTCTATAGCTTGATTCATGAGCATTTTGACTTTTTTGTCCAATATTCACACTGGCTGGACCTAAAAGTCTCCCTCTATCTCTACCTGAATCATATGCCAATCAATAACATGTTTAGGATCATGTACATATTTCTCTAGCAAAGGGACATGAAATACATTATGCACATTCATGGAATCAGGAAATGCAAGCATGTATGTAATTGGCTCTATTCTGTTCAATATTTTACATGGACCACAGAATTTGGCTGCCAACTTTGTACAACTATCCAACTTCAAAGAGCTCTTCTTAGGCTTCACTTTCAAAAGCACATGCTCCCCCACTTTAAATTATCTTTCTGTCCTATTCTTATGTGCATAAACTTTCTGTCTATCCTGAGTTGCCTTTAAATTATTCTTAATCTTAACCATCTGGTCTTCCATTTCCTTGAGCAACTCTAGCCTGAGTACCACTCTATCTGTTGAGTTGTCCCAACTCACTGGAGTATTGCATTTCCTACCATACAAAGCTTCAAATGGGCTCATTTTCAATCAAGATTGGTACCCATTATTATAGGCAAACTCAAGCAAGTGCAAGTAATCTTCCCAGTTAGATGGCTTATCCATGACATACATTCTCAACATGTCTTCAATTACTTGGTTAAATCTCTTTGTCTTCCCATATGACCATGGATGGTAAGTTGTGCTAAATTTCATATTTGTGCCAAATCCTTTAAATAATCCCTTCCATAAATTTGAAGTAAACTTTGCGTCTCTATTCGATACAATTGTCCTAGGTATTCCATGCAACCTAGAAATCTCTCTCATGTAAGTTTCTGCAATATTAGATGTTGTATGAGTTGTTCTTGCAGGAACAAAATGAACAACCTTTGTCAATTTTTCAACCACTACCATGATTGAATCATGCTGGGTGAAATCATGAAGGTGGGTTACACTTTTGCTTGTTTTATGAGAAAAAAA